>JAVSBV010072119.1:0-10235 GCA_033117975.1 Parotocinclus spilosoma
AACTAAGTTACTTTTTAAAGGAGTAATCAGTAATCAGTAATCAGATTACTTTTTTGCAGTAACTATACCATCACTGATCATTCCACTCCTGTTGATAACTTTAACAAATTAAATAGTCACTATGCAACATATACAGCTAACCATTTAGTATATGTTAGCTACATGTGTTAGCTAGCTATTTAAAAAAACCTATGAGAGGAAATCAAGAGATTTAAATTGCTCTAGTATCCCACCACTCTGCTCAAGTACATTGTTGGTGTACTTACATTACAAGCTGTCCATGGTGGTTATTTGCATCTGGGAAGCACATTATTTTACTAAAATATTTTATTTTTGTTAGGGTTCCTACCTTTTCTGTACTCAACTAGCCTCACTCCAGCCAGCTGCTCGTACCGTCCTAAATGGGACGTGCACCGGCTTGGCTTCTTCGCGTCACATGCGCCCGAGCTCGCGCTCGCCCCCTGGCGCTTCGGCGCCTTTTGTGTTCTTTTTACCCTCACTCTGGTCGACTGCCCTCTCGAAATGAAACACACCCCAGCCAGAGCGGCCACCCAACTGCGCTATCGAATAATACGCGCCCCGGCATGGCTTCCTGGCGCTCTGCGCTCTCTTGAGTATCACTCCAGCCGGCTGCCGTATCGTAGACACGCCCCGGCAGAGTGGCCACATGGCTGCGCGTTTGAGCTATACACGCATTCCCGTGCTACATGCGCATTTGAGCTCACCTTTGCCGTCTAGCCGATCGCGCGTTGCTCCCAGTCGGGCTGCAACACAGTGGCGAGCCCCTCGTGTGTTTGGGAGCCTTACGCTTTTAAGCTGTTCTATATTATTTCCCCATTATTATTATATGCCTTGGGATACATCTATCCTGCATACTTGGGTCCTAATAAAAACCACCACATCTCGTAACAATTTTAGTGCAGTAAATATACAAAAATGCACCTCATGATAAATGTCTGCCTTTGTGGAGAGCTATAACAAATACAGTGAAAGCTTAATAAGTAGAGCTGAATACGTGAGACGAGCGAGGTTTCTGAAATAACCTAATAAGTGCTTATTGCTCATGGTCCCACAAGTCTACTGTAACAGATCAAATTGAGACTAGGTGGCTGATTTTGGTCAGCAAACCCAATCCAGTCCTGTCCTTACATGGCACAAGCCTAATAGAAGATGCTGCAACAAGGAAAGCAATAATGTGCAATAATGTCTAAGCCATTAAGAAAGATTGTCTTGGTGAGTAGAAAAGGTTGGGAGTAAAGTATTTAAAATGTTGTAAATACAGAGGAGTAAATCAGGAGAAGCAAAATAGGGATGATTTACTGTAGAATTGGAATACATGTATTTAGCCTTTCTCCCTGACATACATGATTGCGTGAACATCTGGAGGAAACAAACGCCATGTGGTGAGGACTGAAGATAGACTCAGGATCAAGACATCAGTCTGCCAGTCTTTGTTTAAGTCAAGATGATAGAGTTACATCCAGCATGGATGCTAAAATTATTACTGCTGTTAGTTTCTTTCTGAAAACCAAGAAATCAAGAGGTGAGTCCTTTGGTTTAAACAGCCTGTTCTATGCCCTTTTCTAAGAGCATGGAATGAAAGATATTTTAGGAAGGATTATGTGCACAGAAATCCATCCTTTGCTTTGCTGATACAGCATGCGCCTAGAGTGAAACCGGAGTACAGTATAGGCGATGTGAGCATCTAGCCCAGGCTGGCTAAATATCTAACTGCAAGCTTACTGCCTAACTTGCCCATATCCAGTAACCTAATTTTCCAGTTTGAATATCAGTGGCTGGGGAGCATAAACAGTGAGGGTGCTTACATGCAAATAATAAACATAGTTCATCTTTATCTGATTACTGATTATAATGTACATCAGAAGCATGCCTACAGCTGAAAAAGATACAATGAGATACTTTAGAAAGTAGTATATAATTAAACAGCTTCACTGAATGAGTGAGTTGTTTCTGACTTGACAGGGAATATGCTTAGCAGTATACATTTTCACTCTGAAACCCATCTCTAAGCTTTACGAAGAATGGACTAAAAAAGAGAAAATATCCAATGAGCAGCAGTTCTGTGGGTGAATATGCCTTGCTAATGCCAGAGGTCAGGGGGGAATGACCAGACTGATTCAAGCTGATATAAATGCAACAGTAACTCATACAACACATCAAACCTTAAAGGAAATGGGCTAAACCAGAAGAAGATCACACTAGGTGTCACTCCTGTCATCTAAGGACAGACAACTGAGCTTACAATTCACACAGGATAACCTAAAGTGAACAGCTGACAACTGGGAAAAATTTGACTAGCCTAATGAGTTTTTGAAGAATGTCTGTGGTGACGCTCAGATGCTAGGATTCGAATTCGGTGTAATCAACATGAAAGCATGGATCCACCTCGCCTTGTATCACCGGTTCAGGTTTGACCCGGTCTGGTGATAGTGGTGGTGGTGTAATGGTGTGGGGGGTAGTATCTTGGCACACTTTGAGCCACTTAATACCAATTGAGCATTGTCTAAAATTGTTTATTGTTGCAGTGTGCCATATACTGCTATTTATAACATGTCATGAAACCTAGATCATCTCTAACTAGTTTAGTGAACATGACAATGAGTTCATTGCACCCAAACGACCTCCATAGTCATCAGATCATGGATCGATGGGGAACCTGTCCTCCATGGGTTTGCCAAGCAATGCAAATCACCCTTGTGGCAACAGTTACCTAGACAACCCACCTACTATATGGCAACCAAATGGCCCAGGGTCTTAAAGTACTCCCCTCAAGATGAGTCACAGTACAGTTAACATTGCCTTTAATGTATGTGTGAGTGAGCGGGAAGAGAGAAGGATATTTCTTTTACAACAAATTTTACATCACAGCTTTGTAAATTAATGTTCAATACAACACGAGTGTTTTACGCAGATATCAGGTCACTAAAACACAACAGTGTCACTTCAACTAAATAATAGTCATATACTCTTTGAAAGTTTAGTCACCAACCATTCAATCTATGGGACTGTGTGATATTTAAGTGTTAAAACATTGAGAAAACAGAAACTTTGCTCTCAGAACTTATTAAGGCTGCATTTGAGACAGGTCTGACCCGGTATGACAACCAACCTGGGTTTAGCTAAATGTAATCTCGCACCTGTAGAGAACCTTTAGAACTCCACGACCACTGTCCTTAAAAAAAGACATGAAAATGTGGACAGAGAAACGGAGACAAAGAGAGCAATGTCCTCACCTTCATAGTTGACTATGATGATGGCGAGCATGTAGTCCTTCCCCAGCATGGTGAGGTAGATGTTCCAGATTGTCCCCTGAGTTTAGCAGAGACACATTCCAGACCGATATGTCTTGTTCATCTGCATACACACGCGCGCGCACACAGTGCCAACCAACCATCCAGGAACACCTTCGCGTCCTAAGCAGGTTTCAGTATTTCTAGTCCTTCCCTTTTTCCCTCTCTTTCTGTTTTTTTTTCACGCTTTCTCATACGTCTTTACAAAGACCTCCACTGTACCAGTACTAACAGTCAATCCCAAACCATCTTTCGTCTGACTGCTTGACTCCTCCCTCTCTCTCCAGCACTCTCACTCTATAAAAGCCTGACATAGAAGTGATGCTGCTCGTGAGATCCTGGGAAGCCGCTGCCCCTCCTCTTTCCTTCTCTGTCTGGCTTGTGTTCAGTAAAGCCTGCAGCAACAGCAACCCCAGCCTTTTTTCCCTCTCTCTTTCTCCTCTCCCTCTCCACCATGGTTGCTCTCTCCAGCACAGCAGTGGTGATTCTTTAAGGACGGCTGAGCATCAATCAGAAAAGAAAACCCAATATAGAGGACTCTCTTCATCTTTAAAACGCATTTAGAATACAGAACCAGGCTGGGTTAGCTTAAGAAGATAAATGCGACTTGAATTAGATCAAACTAAATATGTCTAACACCATATGTGACCATTCTGTTTTAGATTTTAGGTCATGAGATTAACATATCAAATCTGAGCACACACAGAGCGGAACCACCATCTGTCATCATAGGAGGGAATCTATCTTCTGTGTGACTTCAGAAATACATACTGTCAAAATATAAAAATCCACAACATTCGGTTTAGCTACACTTGTATATATAGTTACTGAATGATGATATGGTATTAATATGATCATTTTAGACATTGGTATGAGTGCATTAAGGAGACACGTGCTAAACGAAATGAAACTTTTTTGTACATATAAGGTACACTATTACACAATGTGAAACGGGTATTCAAGTATTGAATTTATTTGAACTTTGTTCTTATATGTTATGCTTAGTCTGTATTTAGTATATATTAGATGTAGATATAATTAGTTTTTATTTTGGTAATTATAGTTAGTCTGTGTTATGATAACTACGTGTTATGATCTTATACAGTAGTAACTATGGTTAGAATATGCTATAGTAACTCTGTTACTGTCAAACGCTGTTTGTTGTAGTATGTTGTGGTGTTTATAGTGAGTAGACTATATGGTGTGGTAACTATTTCCTTATTTATACAAAGGGTGTCAAAAGCATGAGAGAACTAGAGAAAATGCTTCTATTTTTTATGTACTAATTTAATACGTTTCATTATAAACCAGCATAATAATTATGGTAAAAAAAAGATAATCTTACATACAATTTATGAATTTCAGAATTTGTATATTCACATGCATGTGAATATATAGGGGCTGATTAGCACACATGACTGTGACGATGCCCTCTAGTGGGAAATTATTACTAGGTATTACTAATATTACAACGGTAACTATATACATTATGGTGACTATGGTACTCAGGGGCGTAGCAGCAAATTCTGGGCCCTGAACACTCTCGATATCAGTGGGCCCCTATCCATGGCAGTACACAAGGAACGTGAGCAAAAAAAAAAAAATCAGGATTTTCTTTGGCCCCTCTTCCTACTCGGGCCCTGGGTAGTCAGGTCCACTTTTCCCCCCACTACCACGCCCATGATGGTACCTATGTGTTATTTTGGTTAATATCTGTTATGTTATGTTATAAATTTGAAATCACAGCCACGTGGTGGTTGGACATTCCATATAAAAGGCAAAGCTTTGGATTTGAATGTCCATCAGGCTCATATCCATGTGGCATGTGAGCCGTTTGGTGTTTTATTTAACAATGCGCTAAACTAACATGGGTTTCTTGTTAACCATTCTCATCAAAATTGACCAATTTTTTTGCTTGAATAAATCACAATATATATTTTAGTTATTCCCTATTGCACAATTGCATCATTTATTTTTATGAAAAGATGAAAATCCTGGTAGCATTTCTGGTGCTGGTGTGTGTGTGTGTGTGTGTGTGTGTGTGTGCGGTCATCATGTCGACTCTACTCCGTCATGCACCAGCCTTCGCGTGCGTCATCCTGCTCACTCGTCACTGGGTTGCCATAGCAACGATGGTTCCCTCTCGAGCGTCTGTCTTTTCAGTTAGACACAAGGTAAGCCCGATATAAAAAGAGAAACAGAAGAATTTATTAAGTGACAAATTGTTAACTGTATATGTAAAAGGTTGGTGATAGAGATATTAATATGAATCCTTCTGACATCAATTATTTATTTCAAACAAGAGTACAAAACACAACAATACTGTACAATAACAATGACTGATGCATTTTGTTTATTATAGTGTAATAACCATCTATTTTCTAAAAGCATGGAAAACTGCTGAGCCAAATGATTACTCTATACATTCCCCACACAAATGAAAATCCAAATCCATTTGCTTTATGTGTTTGTAGAGCAGGTGTCTTAATCGGTCTTAATCCTAATCTTAACCCTGTCTTAATCTTAATCTTAAAGCATGCACACACACACAGTTTTTGTTTCACTCTAAATGTAAGGACTTTTCATAAACATAATGATAAAAGCAGCTAATTAATACTATACTGAACCCTAACCTTAGTAGCAAAAATGAAAATTTGTTTTTGCAATAGAAGTAGAATTTTCAATTCAAGAATCATACAAACTCCACACTCAGCCATCAGACTATGACTCAAGCCAGGGTCTCAAAATTTATGAGGCATCAGTGTAAACCACTGCACAGCCACACTACACATTTTTATATACAAAACCATTATTTTTCAAAGCAAAGTTTTATTTAAATATAATAATCTGATCTAGTTCTGAATAAAGTATAGAGATTATTGTGATGGCTTCTTTACAAAAACTGTCTGTACCAAGAATTATAAAGTAATCAATGAGACTGAAGAATAGATAGCAAGAAACTGAGACAGTATTTTCACAACACAGATTTTCAGTTGGTTTAGGTCAGAGGTCATGACAAAAGCTATTGTTATCTGGATTTTAATTTGATTTGGCTCAATATTAGTGTCATGATGAAAAGTCCAATAAAACAATGTTGCAGTTTCTTTGCAAATTCAGCCACATTTTCATATAAAATATCTTATTACTGGATGGATGTCACAATGTCATGTATCCTAAAAAGGTTCCCTGGGCATTTGAGGAAGAAACAGCCACAACATTACAGACACTTTTCCATAACTTATTATTTATTTTTGTAGAATCATTTTTTGGTTTTCCTCCAAATCCACCCTGAGTTTTTGTTTTCACATGCCCTGCCAAAAAAAAAGAATGCAGTGAAGATGTGTTTTGGACATGTGTATTTTGTCAACCAGCAAGTAAATGTTCCACATTGGTCCAAGTTGGTTCACACTGATTAGTGCTGGTTTAGCTCACATGTCCTTGCTGCTAAACTGGTTGACCTGCATGCCATTGTCTGAACACAACACATGCCAGTCTTTGCTGTTATTAAGCAGGGTTACCACAAAAGCCAGGTGGCATGGTGGCTCTTTGGGTAGCAACGCTGACTCACAGCAAAAAGGTCCTGTGTTCAATCCCAGGGTGGAGCGACCTGGATCCTCGCTGTGACTGTGGGTTTATTCTGGGTACACCGATATGGGTCCTCCCACAGTCCAAAAACATGCATGTTAGGTTATTGATTACTCTTAGTTGGCACTGACCTAAGTGTGTATATATAACTATTCCAAATATAATATTGTGTATAGATTTAACCTTGTGTGTGTGAGTCGCTGTCCATTGCAGCTCTTGGTGATTTAAACGTTGTAATTTCTGTTTTGTTGTGTAATCATCCCTTAATTATAAACATTTATGTACAAATAAAATAGGCCACTAAATACTGGTGGTACTATCAGGTGCCATGTGGAAAAGCCCAGTTGGGGCCGAATGAAATGTACCACATAATCACTACATTATCCAAAAATATGACATGTATTATCCTATAACTTTGTTAGCTTCCCCAAGTGGCAGCCAGTGTGTCAACCATGTCAAACTAATTACTGTTTATTTTTCTTAACTGTTTTAAGCAACTTTTAGATTTCAGAAGAGAACAGTTGTGCTGAATAAGATAGACAGGACTCCCTTACCACGTTTCTCTAACACATTCTCTCAGCTGGAACACAATAAACTTGTGGCATTCTTTATTTTAAGATGTGGCTGATAGATTTGAATAATTAAATGGGTCAAGGTGGTTTATAATTCGTTCATCCATTATCTTCTGTTTAATCCACACAGGGTCATGGGCCAGTTGGTGCCCACCCGACAACTCTGGGCACAAGGGCAGGAAAAACACAATCCATCATAGGGCACAGACACACACACACAGTCATACACTAAGTGCCACTTTAGAGACACCCTTTAACCTATCACACATGTCTTTGGACTGGGGTGTGAAACTGGAGTACCTAGAGACGGCATGCCGCTCCACCCAGGGATTGAACCCAGGACCTTCATGCTGTGAGGCAGCGGTGCTACCCACCAAGCCACTGTGCTGCCCTTGGTTCATAATTGAGGTGAATAAAATATACCATGGAAAAATCTAATTCAGAACCTATTTTTGAATCTAATGTTTAAGCCATCTAAACAACAGGCCTCTTCTTCTTCTTTCCTCGCGGTTAAAGTCCCGCGTGATGCGGGGTCTGCTCATTCCCACAAAGACGCATTGAGGGAATACTTTCACCGACTTGTCGTGAATGCCAATTTAGAGACACCAATTAACCCAACGCGCATGTCATTGGACTGTAGGAAGACTCCATCTAAACAACAGGTCTATATAAGCAAAAACGAATAGGCATGCGAACCTTTCATGTGCAAAGAGGTTATATTTTGTGATGCAAAGTTGAACGTTTTAATAACCTTGGTTTACTTTGTACACGCAAGTATAGCGATTGTAATGCATAGAGATTATATTATTAATAAGACCTGTATTATTTCAACTAATCACACACCAAATGTTTACTTCAAACACTGCCAATCAGTCAATCTCCATCTTGCTTTAGCCAAGAAATGCTGGTCAATCCACATACTGTTTACGGCATACACAACGTAATGTATTAGCTCTGATTTTAAGCTCAAGTTTGCCTTTTTGTTTAATGTAAAAATAAAACGAGTCGTTAATTCATACCAGGGCATGTGAGTCAGGACTTACAATCGAGCACAGAAGTTCCGTTCTGATTGTACACGTGAGAAAATGGCGGATGACAGGGTTTGTACTTCTGCTCACATTTTGTTACTTTTGAAGGACATTTATGCACATAGTACGACGTTTTGTGGTAACATCTGTCTTTGTTCTCTGTATGTATTAAACAAGTATATTGTGAACCAAACTATTCTTCTATTATCATGTTTATGAGCGTGTTCGGTGATGCTTTCATTGTAATAAGACGTGTTTTGTTAACGTGGTTAAAACGTGAAACAAATAATTACAGTGTAGTGACTCATCACTGGTTTCTCTTTGTACGTTTAGTTTGTGACTTGATAAAAGTCTTCTGGTATAACATTTGATTTTACATTCAGGGTTGTATTTGTCACATACACACTCGTAACTAGAGGCACCTATGTGTAGTTTTAAGATGTAATAATGTAAAGCTGCTTTGAGACAATGCACCATTGTAAAAAGCTCTATATAAATAAAATTAAATTGAATTATTCAAATGAAATGTGGAACAATGGAGACTGTACAAACGAAACATTAAACAGGTATAAGAGTAGGAATTGCTGGAGGTAATATATAGGTCACCTAAACACCACGTTTACACAGACAATATATTTATGGTATGAGGGGAAGTTATAGCAACATAAAAAGGAAAATAAACAATCTGGGGCGTTTAAAAGGTTGCCACCTTGCTGGTTTTGTAACCAGTGTTGTACATTTTATTAGTTCCACTTACCATATAGAAACACTTTATAGTTCTGAAATTACTGACTGTAGTTCATCTGTTTCTCTACGTACTTTGTTTGTCTCCTCTAATGGTTGGGACTCTCACAGGACCACCACAGATCAGGTACTGTTTGGTTGGTGGATCATTCTCAGCACTGCAGTGACAGTGAGTGTGTTTACATGTACGTAGTAATCCAATAACTGCAGAAAATCAGATTTTGTATGTATGCCAATCAATGTGTTTACGTACACATTAATAATCAGGCAATGATTACTGATAATAAACTAATCATTAAAAATGAAATGCTCTTATTTTGTGGGCAGTGTAATATGAAAAAGCAATAACATTAAATGAAACAAAACAGGAGAGCGTAGGGCGAGATCTAAATTCTAAATTCTAGATCTAAATTTAATTTAGCATTTTTTTTGCGGTTGTGTAATCATTTTGTTCATCTTAAGATATTTACAGATAATAATAATGGCTTAGTGGTTAATGCACCAGTCCATTGACCAGAAGGTTTCAGTCCCAAAACGGGAAAAGCTGAAACGTTTGAGACTTGCAATACGCTTACTAACATTTGTCTTGGGCTGTCCCTTACGAGATTGTATTTTTTGTACGCTGCTCTGGATAAGCGCATCTGCTAAATTATGTATATGTAGGTTGAGTACATTGCATGCACCAGCCAAATAATCTGATAACTGATGAAATGAGGGAATAATCAGACATTTAGTCGGATGTAAACACACTCAGAATCTAATTGTTTAAGTTTCGTGCTGTGGTATGTATGTTTTAGGATCCATTCAGACAGCTAAGGGATCTGGCTCTGCTTAAAGACCAGCTGGAGAACATTAGGCATCGTGTGGAGAACGAGGCTCAGGATGGAGTTCAGGTAAATCACTTTCACCAAACTTCTGACCTACAGGGGTTAGACAATTAAACTAAAACACCTGGTTTTAGACAAAGGTTTGGCTATAGCAGCCCGGCCGTGTAT
>JAVSBV010072140.1:0-10234 GCA_033117975.1 Parotocinclus spilosoma
TAAGAACTTGTTTTTTACAGTATTATGCTTCACATGCTGAGTACCTATACATTGTGTTGTAGATCGTTTCGAAAAATGTGTTTGCAAATTTATTTTTTAATGAATAAAGCTGGTAAGCAACAGTAGTTCTTGTTTGTACGTTCGCTATATGTGTAAATTGCACAATAAAGGTTTAATATGTTATATAGCACGTCCTGTCTTGTAACATAGGGCATGAATGTTCGTTTAATCGGACAAGCCGGTTATTAGAACCAAAATGACCGCGTCCCGATGTGGTCCCATTAACCGGAATCGACTGTGTATATATATATATATATATATATATAAAAATAAACTCCCTTCACGTTGTGTGGTAATACAGAAACGCTGCCAGCTCTGCACTCACCTGTACAGAGAGAGGGGCCGGTGGATGGGGCAGAGGCCAGGGAACATGGTCATTGTTGCTTGCATGTGGAGAGTTTGCGGATCTTGCTTGCCGTGGACATGCCTTTGCGGGAGGGGTTGGAGGAGGAGCTGGCTCGCCTCTCTGATTTGGGCTTCAGTGCTGCAGGCTCGGTCCCGTTGATGCACACCGGCTTCACTACAGCACGACTTCGTTCTGGCCTACACTCTTCCTCCTCTTCCTCTTCCTCTCCAACCTGATCTGTAAATCAATATAAATGTTCTGTTACTGAGCATGTTCATGAATTCTGTGCTCATCCTGATACAGATCTCACATGTGCACTAAGGAAGAATATCCTAGGCATTGTAGGCATCCTAGGCATTGTACAACATGCAATGGGGGCATCCTGGGTCTGTGTCACATGCTCAGTGGGAGAGCTCTCATTTGTGGTGCTAAAACATTCCAGTTTGTGTTCTACCCCTGGTAAGCTGAGGTTTAAGTTGCATTTCAAGTAGGTGAGGGGTTTGCATGTCATGTGTCTCATGCAAGACTAGATCTTATTAATATTTCTAATATTATTCATATTTAATATGACAAGCAATATAATTATAAATAAGTAATATAATTATGACAAAACAATTACTGACAAACTCTACATGCCATAATCATTACTGTACTGCTCCTGAGCTGAATAAATATTATCTGATCATATTTACATGTAGTACTGATGATATTCTTATAATTTGTCAATTACTCTTTTTTTTAGCAGTTTAGATGGTTTTGTTTGATTGTTTGGTTTATTTAACATCACTATCAGCATCAGTGGCCATTTTAGCTACATACTCAAGGTTATATCAAGACAGGTCATAACACATACACAAACAAACAAACAAACAAACGCGCACACGCACACAAACAACACGCACACACGCACACAAACAACACGCACACAAACAACACAAACAACGCACAAAACACGCGCGCCACCAGGGCGTTATCATCAGCATATTTGAAGCTCCATAATGGAGGATGTGATCACCTTGGTTTTTGCCCCTGAACCTGTTTATGTTAAAGAGCCCGCCGTCTATCCTGTATATGAACTTGAGACCCTCCGGTACGCTTTGACTGGTGAGGTGGAGAATGGTGGCGATGAAGATGGAAAAGAGGGTTGGTGCAATGATACAGCCCTGCTTGACACCTGTGTCCACTTTGAAAGGGGCTGTTTTACAGCCACCGTTTCCAACTACAGTTGCGGTCATGTCATCGTGTAATAGTCGCAAGATTTTCAGATACTTGTCTGGGCATCCAATCTTGGATAAGACGCACCAGAGGGCAGGTCTGTTCACAGAGTCAAAGGCCTTAGTAAGATCAATGAATGCCATGTACAGGGGTAGGTGTAACACAAAAACACACAAACACACACACACACACACACACACACACACACGTCAATGTCAATTTAGTGTAATTAATTAGCCTAACATGCATATTTTTGCACTGCAAGTCCATGCAGACACAGGGAGGAGAATCAGACTCCACACAGACCCAGGATTGGGTATTGCTGTGCCACCCCTCAGAATTTATGGTAAACTTACTGTTACCAGTATGACCATATAGAGATGTTTACAACATTGGCAAGTTCATTAAAACAATAACGTCAGTCGAGCAGATTTTGCCCTCAACTCAAATGGTTAAAAAGATCACTTGTAACAGATCTCTCTCATCTGATTTAGGAGTTCATGAGCATGATGAAAATGTTATCTACAAATTTCACTAACCTGCTGCTCTGTGAGCTCTTAGTACAAGTTGGAAGTATTGTCTCTCTAGGTACGTGTAGGTTTAAAACATCTAGCACAGACTGGTTTTGTTGTGTTTAAGAGCTCAAAACAATTCCACATTTCACTTCTTGCATATACTTTCCCTACAAGCCATGGACGGGCGGCAAAAGTGCTGGTAAAAAGTTCACTGTGTGTACCCGCAGGGTGATGAACCAGAGCGCCGTGTGCATGAGGGGGTCTTTTTTCTCTTTCGACTGAAAACGTTTAGTGGCTAAAATTTTGACGTTATATGTAATATCTCTACATTTCAAATACCTTCCCACCAGAGGATCTTAGAGGATAGCTCCTGGTAATTGAAAGAGAAATCTGAATGGGATAACGAACACTTCTTGAAACTTGCCTACAAAAAAAAGCAAACTAACTTCGTATTAAACACAGTCCACTTTAAAGGATTTGAGTGCTTACCTGGCACTGTGAAGTCCTGAGTATAGATGATGTCATCCTCGCCATCAAACATCTCGTCATCCTCGTCCTCTTCGCAGTAACCATGGAGGTCTTCCAGATAGGGTACCACGGTCATGCTCCTCCAGACATCACGGGTTTCTGCACTGGGTGGGATGGGCACGGGAGGGTCTGAAGGCGGGTGTTTCTTCCTTACCCAACTATGCAATAAAAGAGAAGGGGTTAACAAAGGTTCTGGTCACACAATATTCAGTTGAGCTGTAGTCGCCTAGTACGTGGAATACGAAATAATCATGATGGAAGCAAATCAAAATAAAACACAACCGTTATTTTTTTTTACACCAGCTTTGCAGCAGACTTTTTTGGACTTTGAGTATTTGGATTTTTTTTGGTATAGGCCCCATTTACAGGATGGTGGCACAGTGGTTGGTACCATAGCTCCAGAGGGCCCAGTTAGATTCCCAGTTAGTTTCCTCCCACAATGGTAAGATGCGTATTATCCGTTATGTTGTCCCGCCGTGAGTGATTGTGTGTGTTCATGCCTGCAATGGATTGCCGGCCTTCATAAGGTTGGCTCTTGCCATGTCTCCTGTGTTGCCACTTAGGTCCCGGCTCCCTATAACCCTGCGTTAGGTTAGGCTGGTATAAGCAAGGGTTCCAATTGTGTTCAGCCAAAACAAAATATCTAATTCCAGTCATTCTATCCAGTGATTGTTCTTTATCCCTTTGCTGCTTAATCTCTGCCCGCTATCCATCTAATTTCTCTGTCAAGTGAAGGTCAATCAGCACTGCAGAATTCAAAGCTTGTTATTGTCAATCATAAAAAATTCCGTCTCATCAGACCATATTTATGGAGATGCTTATTGGAGATCATCACCATTCTCTCTCTTCTCCCACTCTCCTCCATTTATCCATCACTCATAGCCTCCATTTTGCCCATTTCAATTCCCACACCTCCTCCCCATTTAATCTCGACCCATTTTCTCTTTCTGCTCTTTTCTCTAATCTGATATACAGCGCCCTTCACAATTATTGGCACCCCTTGCCTTAAAAGCCTTATAAATAAATTGAACATTTATTGCAAAATCCCACACTGAAAATTGCAACAAAAAAAAAGTAACATTTAATTCAAGCGAATTAAAAAAAATCCCGACTTCGTAATACACTGTTTACAAAATCTAGGGGATACTTTATTATGAAAGATTCATTTTGAAATACCCTCTTAATTATTGTGAGCAGTGTATTTCTTTTGAAAAAAATATGACCTGTTCCACAAATTATTGGCACCCAACAAATAAATGTAATTGAAGCATTTTTGTCATTTCATATCAGGGTATCTAGGAACCTTTAAGTAATAATTAATTACTTTCCGTTTCCCTGGGGTATAAATATGACATGACAAAGAGACCCATTTCTTTTATCCACTCTTTAACATGGAAAAGCCAAGAAAACACACGTTACAAGTAAGGCAGATGTGTATCAACTTTCCAAAGTCAGGCACTGGCTACAAGGAAATAGCCACTTGCCTACAACTGCCCACATCTACAGTCTGAGGAATCATCAGGAAGTTTACAACAACTTGCAAACAAGCCCGGATGAGGACACATGTTTATCTTAACACCACACACAGTGAGCAGAATTATGAAATAAATATAAATTACTTCAAAGCTCACTGTTACAGAATTGCAAAGAGTAGCATCTTGGTGTCACAAAGTCTCCATAATAACCACCAGGTGCTATCTACATGCCAAAGCTGTTTTGTAAAAAAGACTTTTCTCATTTATGATCATAAATATAAATGTCTGGAGTTTGCTAAGCAGTACTGGGACTTCAACTGGGACTTCAACTTGGTCCCATTAGACCAAGATAGAGCTTTTTGGCAGTAATATTGGGTCTGGTATAACAATAGATGATTATGTGGAAAAGCACCATATGCCCATTGTGAAGTATGGAGGAGGATCAGGGACTAGTTTCTCTTCAAAATGCCCCAGGATGTTTGTTAAGGTGCATGGCATCATGAACTCTTTAAAATACCAGGACTTCTGATTTTAAATCGAAATCTTGTGGCCTCTGCCTGAAAGCTGAAGATGGGTCGTCACTGGGTCTTTCAGTAAGATAAAGACCTTAAAAATGTGGCCAAATCGACATTAAAATGGTTCAGCATACACAACGAAAAACGGTTCAGCATACACAAAAATCAAGCGTCCGCACTCACCCCTTAGTTCTTATACAGTCTTACAACCCAAGCAATTGTGGGTGCATAGCCCACTAGACAACAGTCCCACACTACTGCTCTCACTACAATTTCCCTCACTTACTGACAACTACATATCAATGAGGATTCTGAACCAAGCTTATAATAGCAGAGAGAGTGCTACACAACCACACTCAGAATTGTCATTAATCTGCCTTATCAGGTCTACGTTACAATTTGAACAGAAAATTGATTAAATTGATAACTGATTAATTTTTTGTGATTGTTGTCCTGTGCTCTTGTGAGAACCATTGTGTAAAGACATTTCTTGTTCCTCCTTGGTTGCACTTTATTTCTACGTGGAGCGTTTGTTTGTTTGTTTGTTTGTTTTACGCCATTTCAGCACAATTAGGCTATTTCATTAGGCGGTACATGGGTTGTGCCATTTATATTGTTTTAATCAGTTTACATAAGAGGTTTCAGATTAATGTGATGTAAAAAAGGTCAGTATTTTCTCTGGTGATGTCTCAAAAAGCTTTTGCAGACCGTTTCCTTGTAGAATATTTTGTCTCTCTTTTCCATATATTGGGCATTCTGTAAGGATATGTTTAATTGAGAGCGTGGTTCCACATGCTTGGCAGGTTGGTGCATCTTGTCCGGTGAGGAGGTGCTTGTGTGTAAGTGCGGTATGTCCAAATTGGCATCTGGTAATGAACGTTTGTTTTTTCCGACCGTTCATTTTTAAATAGTTTTGAACCAATTCAATTTCGTGCAGTTTATTGTGTAGTTCGTTCGTGTATCTCTTAATGTATGTAAGAATCCTTGCTAAAGCATCTGTGAAGGGAATGAGTTGAGTAGTGATCGTATCTTCTGTTGTTGTTCTTGCAATCCGATCAATTCTTTCATTACCTGGGATTCCCATGTGGCTTGGGATCCGACAAAAGACAACTTCACATTTTTGCTCCTGAAGTTCTTTACTTTTGATTAGGATTTCTGAAATGAGCATGATTTTGAGTCAGTACATACAATGATTTTTTTTAATTTGATGTATTCTAGGGTTAATATCAAGGCATATCATTCTACCGAGAAGATGGAGCTGTGGTTTGGTAGCCGTACGCTGTGTTGGTGGTTAGAGGAAAAGATTGCTGCTGTGACTTTTGTCTTTGTTTTTGATCCATCTTTGTTTTACCCTCCACATAATAAGACAATTTACAAACATTGAAACATATTTAAAAAGTGCCTTGTTACTCACTTGTGCTGCCTTATTTGCTGTATTGAGAATCTCTTCACAGGGTCATATTCAAGCATTCCTGTGAAATAAGAAAGACTATCTACATCAAGATGAACATAATCAATGATGTAGCTGTACAGGCTCAGACTGATTATTAGAGAGAAGTGTCATTAGATCTGGCTTGATCATTAGACCCTGAAAGCTACTGACCAGCCTCCAGGGCAGATGTCAGAGCATCCCACAAATGCAGCGTGGGTTTAGGTGTGCAAGATAGAGGACAAAAGTGGAAAAGATGCTAACAAATGGTGACACACTCAGCAGAGAAGAACAGACCACTACACAGAGCTTGTCTAAACTCATAAAAATCACCCCAAAGAGGGGTGTCTTCCCTCTGATTAGAAATACATTCACTCATGTGATCTCATGAAAATGCAGCCATACAGCAGAAAAACCCAGGTCAATAAAATAAGCATTCAAGTCATTTAGAATTTGACCAAAAACCTAAATAAATGGAAACATGCTAAAGGGTAACTGCTTATTTATCTATTAATTTTTTTTAATTATTATTTTATTTTGTTTTTTTGTTAGTGTATGATTTAAGGGTTATAAAAATAGGGGAGGTTGATCATCTTTGGAATTTGTATTTGTTTGTATGTTGTACAAACTCCTCAATAAAACATGTTTTAAAAAAAAAAAAAAAAAAAAAAAGGCTAACTGCTCGGATCTGGGTCACCTCATATAGTGTAGGTAAAGCAAGACCCTGCCCAATGTCAATATTTGCCTAAAAGCATTTTAAAATAAGAATGCTTGTTATAGTACTATGCATCGCATGATATCAGAATTTACACACAAAATTGCCACAGTGAATATAAAACTTAAGCAAGCACTGCTTGTCACCGAATTCAGACAATCTGATATGTTTGTAGTTTCTAATAAAAAAAAGTTAAAATATTTCTTTAAAAAAAATAAAACATTGCAACTCTAGACATTATTTCACTTAGAAATTGAACCATTGTAACAAATTAATCTAAGAAAATAAAAACAAACAAAATTAAAAAAACAATAATGGGCCAAATTTACAACACTATATCTGATTAATTTTAGGGAAGATAGAATTCAGATAAACATAGGTGCTTAGAAAGTTACAATTCAATCATATTCATACCTGCTTAAACTGACTGAGGGTTGCAGAAACCTAAACAGCAGCAAATTGGACAATGTGGTGCACACACTGCAGGACACAACTTATTACAAGTTGCATCATCACTGCTTGTTTCACAACACCAATATATTCCAATAGGAATAAAAATCTTTGTAGAAAATATCAACAAGGCATTTTTGAACACTGAAAAAGTCTGCATTACCAAAATGCTTTATCCAAAGAGAAAGATGCTTAGAAGAGGAAAAAAAAAAAAAGGAGAAAGTTACACATAGATGCTCATATATTAATAAAGCCCAGGGTGACAGTAAAAATAAGGATTCATTAATGATTTATTAAATTTAAAGGTTCTTAAGACAAACACTAAGAAATTCCTAAAAATGGTATTAAATGTAATTCTTAAAAACAAAAGTACTTAATATCATCTTAATAAAAATCTTCATTGTTTTCTTATGTAGGCTATTTCACATTTTACAGCTTATTATATATGGCGAAACATTTAGAATTTGTATTTATTGTTATTTCCGTTATTTTGCTTAATCCACTCAGATGAAAAACATCAAACCAAGCATTCAAAAAAATAGTACCAACAACAAGGAAGAAATAATAGGAAAATATAATTGTGGGGCGACTGCAGAAAGCAGTTTATAGATTAGTAAATTTTCAACGCTTTCCTTATCCACTCAGCCTATTACGTTACTTAAAGAATAGCAATTTTATTTAATTTTTTTTCTGAAAAGTGATTTTATTTCTTAAGACACTTTTGTAAATCCAGCTCCAGAACTTAACAGCATAGTCATTACAAATTAACGATAAAACACCTTTAGTGGGCGTGAGGATGTGTGCGTGCACTCCTGTTTATCAGATTCTTTTGCAGCATCAAAATAATAACAACACCCTGAATGTAAAGTGTTCAATTGAAAACGATCATTCTAGAATGTAAAGGAAAAAAAACTGATCACAGCACACACAGAGGGATGGACAGGAATGAAGGAACAAGAGCCTTGAGAATTAGGATAAGCAGTGTGAGCCTTTCAATGATCTATAACTTTTCAGACGGTGCTAAACTCCAAGGACTTTCAGTTCTGATCAAAACAAATAAAGAAATAAATTCGACTGGTTTTCAGTTACGTCAGCATTAGATTTCCTCCCCTTTATGTCACCTCATAACCATAAAAAAGTGACATGCTTAGAGATGCTCTGATGACTCGAAAGAGACGTTTTAATAATTGGGTGTGATGGCAGAGTGCCATCTACTGCTCACAGGTCTGAAATGCAGCAGAATGCAGACACCTCGTCCACAGTGCTAATGTGAGACCCAAACTTTGCTGAGAGTTTAACACCAAAAGAGCATCACTGGGCTGCACTTAGGAGATGAAAGAGAACATATCCTTCTCTCATATCAAAACCCCACCAGAAATGGGTATTTAAATGCTTAACCTAATTACAATTTTATTTTAAAAAGCCCTCGTCAGCTAAATGTTACATTGGAATCCCTCAAAAGCTTACCTAACAAAACTTGTTATATGTTTTTAGGAGTGGTTTTTGGTGTATAAATTAGAGAAAATGCCAAATTTGTTGATTTATTTACTGACAAGAAACATAACAGAGAACACAACTGAAACTAAAATACATGTGATGACCTTTATAAATCCTACACTAGCTATTAAAAATACATCTAAAAAAAACCTATATCCAAACAACCTGGGCTGTAACAAAACTGCATAAAAATGGATGAAAGTGTGATCCCTACAAAAAAGGGTACACTCTCTGCACTTTACCTCAAAACGCTGTGGCCATAAACAGCCAATCAATATAGACGCCTCAACTGTTAATCAACGATGCAGATCCATGAGCAGAGGCAGGTCTATCATTCGTGTGTGTGTGTGTGTGTGTGTGTGTGTGTGTCTGTATACATATCTAATTTACCGGTCATGTCATGTTCCTGCTCACAATAATTAGGGTGTGTTTCATTTTGAAATATTCCCTATTTCTTGTGATTAGTGTAAATACAGGTAAGAATATGCCGGTGTGGCTTGCCGATTATATTTGTACTTACAAACTGCATTTAAAGCTTAACAGGTGAATGACGGACAACTGCTCTTTAAAAAAATGGCCTCTGCTGCCATTTTTATTTATATAATGAAAGACAATTTCTCCCGTTATAATTAATTTGTTCCAGAAGGTCTGTCGAGTACCAAAAATAATACGCACATAAGGAATAATAAGGAATTTCCCATAAGGAATAATGTAAATTAAATTAATCTGTTCCAGACCCCCAGAAAATTCACACTTTATAAGGCATTACTTGCATTAATGCAGTTGTACTGCACATGTGCAGCCTGATTTATGATGGAGTTGCATTCCAACACATCCATCACAAATATGTATTATGAAACGAATAGTTGAATATACCTGTAGTGTCTATTACATAGTAGTGTATAGTTAACAATAGTAACTTCTTGTTTAAAACACTTTTACATTAACCCACAACTGGCCAAAATCATTAGCACAAAGTTTATTTTATAATAGTGTAGATAACCTTATGTAATTTAGTAATTAATGAATTGAAAGGATTCGAGTTCTGAGGTGGAAGAGAACAGAGGTACGCCTGTTTAATTTACTGCTCACAAACATTAGGGGACACTTCAAAATAATATATCCCATATTTAAATATCCTCTAATTTTTGCAAGCAGTGTATTTACAACATCAGTTGTTAAAGGGTGTCGTTAATGGGATGCTCATTAAAACGGTGCTTATCTGTACTTCCAGTAGTAATAGAACAAGTAGCATTAAGTCAATATTGCAACACTTAGGGTGGTACCTGTGTCAAAGTCGAAATTCTGGGATCATGACTACTCTTGAGCACAGTCGAATCCGGTTAATGGGACCACATCGGGACACGATCGTTTTGGTCCTAATAAATGGCTGGTCAGGTTAAACAAACATGCCCTATGTTACAAGACGGAACGTGCTATGTAACATATTAAATGTTTATTAAACCTTTATTGTGTGATTTACACGTAT
>JAVSBV010072161.1:0-23516 GCA_033117975.1 Parotocinclus spilosoma
GTCCGTCGGGATCCACAGGGTCAATATACACAGCCGGGCTGCTATAGCCAAACCTTTGTCTAAAACCAGGTGTTTCAGTTTCATACCCCTGTTTAACCCCTGTATATATAGGCCTAGAGCATAGTAATCTAGTTTTATTATGAATTTGTTTACTTTCATAACTTTGGAAAAAGCCTTTGGATATTATTTTATTTCATTTTTTTAAAATAAAGAGCCTAAATGTTTCATTTAATTTTTTTTGCATTAGCTAGCGCCACAGACAGCTATGTAAATGCTCAAATTTATTTATGTTATGGTTGAAGTACACTGCTCACAAAAATTAGGGAATATTTGATTAAAATAAATATCCCACAAAAACGGCTAGACAACCTCATCCCGTCCATGCCCCATCACTACCAGTGTGTTTTGGCAGTGTTGGATGCCCATACAGTCTACTGAACAGTCAATGTGTGGCACTTTTGTTCAGTTTGACATGCTTCTGTTCACCCCCATAAATATGTCAATTGCTACTCAATAATGATAATTAAGTTTGCATCTCATTTGCATTGTTGAATCGCTTTCTTTTCATTTGCTTCATTTTCATTTTGAAATATCCCATAAATTTTGTGTATATAAAAAATATAAAAATATTCTTTATACTTAACCATCTGGCCTTTCCTGCCATTATGAAATTGAAATTGGAAGAGATAAGGACCGGAATCGATCAGGAATTGAACAGAATCTGAATGAGTTTACACGCATGGGTTTGTTTCCAACATATTTTATAATCAATATAACAAATAATTAAAAGAGTAATGCTTTGGGAGCAAATGGAGGCCCTGCCCAGTATAATCCTAATACAGAGAGTAGTGTGTGCACATTTTAAAATATAAAATCTTTTGCATAATTTTGTTAATGTTTGGCACCAAGTACTTCACTGTCTGATTTACAAAGTATTTCTTATATGTGAAAATAAAACTGGAACTTATTTAATGGAACTGAATTAATTGCAATTTTAGTAGCTTCATCTCTATGTATATTAAATAATTATACAGTACAACTCATGTTTCCTGAGTAGAGCATCAAAACATGTCCAAACATAAATCAAATATATATCATGCCATCTGTGCGTGGGTATGTGAAATGATGGTTGTTTTTTTTTATTGAGAATTTTTGCTGCCCATTTTTTGTACTTCATTCTTATTTATAAACATCTCAAACAACACAAGTTGTTTTTCCCCCCTACATGCATATAATAATACATGTGACAAAATGATCATGTGGAAGCAAGTGATTTTACTGTTTTATAATATTTTTGGTAGCATAATTAATTCTTAGAAATATCTTGGAAAACAAACCAGGCTTTACATGTTAAGAATGATTAGGATACATGACTATTTTGTATTTTTAAAAGTTTATATAAAGTAGAAACTTAAGCAGCAGCTCCTGTGGCACAGAAGTTAGACCTTGGTTTTGAACCCGAAGTTGAACTTGCAGCTGGCACCATGTCCTGAATCAGGATGTGGCACCCTGACCCAGATAACTGTGGGTTATTTTTGCACAGGATACTCTGCTTTCCCTGTATAACTCTAAAAAATTTGTAGGTATTACAGCCTACAACCTTCTAACTTTGTGGATGGGTTTTTACCAGATTATGGAACCTGATTACATGAATTTGTTTCCATTAGCCCACAAGAAAATTGTTAAATTGTGATAGAAACTGGCACTTGGTTATTATACCAGTATAATCCACGGACATGAGGTTATGTTCGGAGCTGTCTTTAGTTAATTCAAGTGGTTGCACATCATTTCTTTTTAAAATCATTATTCGTGACAGTGGTATGCTGTAGCATTAAGGATGCTTTGGTCCAAAGCCTTTCAAACTGTCCACAGACCACTGTTATCTGTACTATTACCCGCACCATTGCTGCTAGCTAACTGTGGTCAGCCCAGACTTTAAGATCCCTAACCGCAGATTCCAACTCCAGGGGGTTCCTCAGATTTTCCTAAACCAACTGTGAGATATATCCCTCTGGTGCTGGGCCTGCCCTGGACTATCTATCCAGAGAGTTGTGCCTGGAACAACTTTAATGGGAGCTGATGAGGGGGCTTCCTTGTGAGACTGCCAACTCCTCAACTGGATCCTCTTTATCCACAGATGCGTTGGCTCTACTCCAAGCCTCCACAGATTAACAAACTCTTCACTCTGTCATGAAGCATAAGCCCCATAGCTGTGCATAACATTTTTGCCACTGGTACCCATGACCTTTTTTCTGTCACTACCCAAGATGCATGACCATAGGTGAGGATAGGCAGGTAGATAATGTGGCTAATATGATGCCTAATATGACTGAAATTCACTGAGATCTGCAGTATGACCCTTTGTGTTGTCAGCTTTTCTCTATGGGGGTTTCATGACTCATACATATTCAAAATTAATCCGAGTGGCTTTATTCTTTTTAGGAATCATCAGAACAGCCTTGCCAGACATGGATCGAGAAGCGAGAGAGCACTACACAGTAGTGATCCAGGCCAAAGACATGGCAGGACAGGTTGGAGGACTATCTGGCTCAACTACAGTCAACATCACGCTCACTGATGTCAATGATAACCCGCCTAAATTTCCCCCGGGTGAGTAACCCAGCACAGCTCTTCTACTCATGTCTTTCTTAGTCACGGTAAAAGTGATGCCGCAGGGATATACTATTCCATGGTTATTGATCGCTGGGTTGGATTTAATTTTTTTCATTTTATTTAGACAAAATGAAATCCACTGCCTTTTCTCACATACCTCTATAAAGATCCGTGCAAACTGTTTAAGGACAGGTTTTTGGTTTTGCTTGTTTGTTTTACAAAATATGTGAATATGTGAATATCAGAACCTATACATTTTATCACCCGTATTAACGCTTGTATTTATATTTTTGTTAATTTATTTTATTGTGGTAAGAATCATAATGACCATAAAAGTGAGCATCATCACAATACAATTATTCATATTACAATTCAGCTACAGTTTTTAAAAAAGTTAACTCTGCCTATCCAGGATATATAGAAATGTACCATCAAATCAGTGCCAAAACATACTGGGTTTGATCCTCAGTGGAGCAGCCTGGGTCCTTTATGTCCGGAGCATGATATTCCTGTTTACACGTGGGTTTACTCTGGGTACTTAAGTTTTCTCCCACAGTCCAAAGACATGCATAAGGTTAATTGATTATGCTAAATTGAGCACCAAAGTTTCAAATTCTTTACTATGATTAGTTTATCACAAGTTGTAAGTCTCAGACGGCGATGATTATTGCTATGCGCTATAGACATTTATTACATTTTTCTCTCATATTTGTGTATTTTTTCTCATCATGACGCATCACGTATTTGATACTCCAGCATATGATATTAATCATTAGTTTTTGGAGAGCAGCTGTCTATCAGCATTCATACAGCACATATAAAACTATGACCTGCAATAACCCCATTAGTTTTTGTAAGAAGTATGCTGAGAAATCTTGCATGGGTGCAAGGAGAACATGGAAACTCCACACAGGTTGAGCCCGGACTGATTTTTAAAAATAGTAGAAATATGGCTAATAACTTGCACCTCTGTACCACCCTCTATGAATCTAATTTATATTTATATATCATCAACAAAAGAGTCAACATTAGCCAAACAGGTATATGGATGTAACAGAAATACAACATAAGAACCATATTTTTATTTACACATACTGTAAATGTAACTTATTTTGCCTTCTATTTTAATCTGAAATTGTGTGTGTTTACTAAGCACTGAGTTGTGTATCTACAGAAAACTACCAGGTGTTTGTTCCTGAGTCTGCACAGGTTGGGAAACCGGTGGGAAAGATCAAAGCCTATGACGAAGATGTGGGGATCAACGCTGAAATCAAATACAGTATCATTAACCAAGAAGGAGCCAACATGTTCTCTATTGCTACGGACAAAGATACAAGAGAGGGTGTCATTAGTCTGAGGAAGGTACTGAGTCATTTCACCAACACACACAGTGTTTCCTTTATTTTACCCACTTCTGGAATGGCACATTTAAGATCTGCTCTTTAGGAGTGTATGGCTGTGTGTTTTTTTCAGGGATTTGTTTGTGCTTTCAGCACATTGACAACATTTCACAAATGGACTTTTACCCTAGGATTGATTGGTAATTTACCAGGTTGAGGTTAGGTGTAGGCACCAATGGGTAAACATGGCAATTTAATGGGTCAATATGTTGTACAGTTCCAGGGTGATTACTGTTTATTCTCATGTGTGAACAAAAGCCAATGGTGTGTAACTTAGTGGTTATGGCTCTGAACTGATGGCTGAAGGTTTGTGTTTTTTAATCAAATCATTCTGGACCCTTGAGCAAAGTCCTTAACCCTTTCTGCTGCAGTAACCGTAGTGAAAAGCTAAAGTATTTGAATAAATTAATTTAGTTGTAAGGTAGAATAAGGTTATGCAATTTTAAATACAGAAACAGTGACACAACCTGTGGAAAATGATAAAATAAAACAAAGTAATTCACGCTAAGAATAAAATGCAATCTCTGGCAAAAAATATGGAATTAAAGGATATAAAAGATGTTCACCTAACCTTTTAACTTAATAACAAATAAACACATTACTGGTATAAAACAAAATAGCATTGTTTAATAGCTGAAACATCTTGATTGACAATGTAACAGATTTATTATTTTTTATTGCCTTTTGCTCTCACCTTTCATGGATAGGCCACACCCAACACTAAGCAGTTCCTGCCAAGTAAGTAAGTAATGGCTAAAAGCACAACTAAAGCAAAGCAATGCAATTCAATGCATAAAATGAATAAATACATGAAATAAGTAAATGTAAAGTGAAACTTCAAAAGCCACCGAGGTAAATACAGCTCTTATCGCAGGTACAGTGGCAGCATGACTAAATCTGACTGAAATCACACCCATAAGCAAATATTATCATTGTATTAGTTATATAATAATAGTTATAATAATAATAATATAATAAACATAATATACCTATGAATATACCACTGTCTTCTTCTTCTGGGTTTTTATTATGGAATATGGAAAAATATGAAATAATGCAATGTTGATGAAAAACAGAATCGCAATGTAATTTTTTAAAGCTGCCATAAGGAGCAAAAACAAAAAGTGATTGTGATGAATCACAATATAAATTGGTCAAGATAATGCTGGATATTTTGTCTGCTGCTGTAAATATATAAATATGACTGCATGAAAAAAACAATCAAATTTCCTCACCTCCAAATATTTATGATATTGAATCTCATGCTAGGTGAAGGGCTGAGAAAATGGCAATCATTAAATCAACAGTCAGTGTACAGGTGTACTTTGGTATGTTGGAGACTTTTTTCCTTATTCCCTGAATAGACAGTGAAGTATTTTTTTATTATTTGTTTTATTTCCCTCTACAGAGAATTATTCCCTATTTTCATTATTAATCAAAAGTAGACTTTCATGATGGCGTGTTTCTTGGTCAGTTTCTTTGTGGAAACTGCAAGTATAAAAAAAGTTAAATGGCAGAACAGTATGGCTACTGATAAGCCAAACATCTGTGCTTTTTCGGCTTTTAGTGTGAAAAGAGAGTGTAGAGAGAGAGAGAGAGAGTGCTTGTGTTTATACACTTAGGTTAAGGTTCAATCTTCCAGCCTCCTGAGTAAAACTGGAAATAACAGCTAATATCACAACACCATAGATCTCCTTAAGTACCAAGATCACCATCGTACAGGTCAAATTTCTGCCTAAGCCAATCTTGTGCAATTTATCCGATATCTTGTCAAGGAAAGAAAAAATAATGTCAAAGTACCAACTGACTGAAGTCATTTTTTACAATACCTCATTTAGAAGACACTTTAACCTCTGGGGTTTAGCTGAGAAAGGAATCTGTTTAACCTAATACATCTGCTCAACTGCAGTACTGCTTCACTTTTGTTTGACATTTTATGCAACTGTTTACCTATAGGTTCATTTTTGACAGTTCATATTCATGCTGCTACCTCCAGTAAACATTATGAACATTGTTTATTATTGTTCACAGTGGACCACACTGAATAAAATAGTGTTTTATGCTATTAATTTGTAAAACGGTGTATTTATGTATTTATGTATTTATGTATTATGAAAAGCGAATTAACCACCCATTGCTGTGTTTTTAGCCACTTGATTATGAAAAGAAGAAACAGTACACTCTTCACATTGCAGCAGAGAACACACACCATGACCATCGCTTCTCACATCTTGGATCATTTAAGGACAATGCCACTCTCAAGATAACAGTGGGAGATGTGGATGAAGCTCCTGTTTTCTCAATGGATTATTATATTTTGGATGTCGATGAGGATGCCAAGATTGGGACAGAAGTGGGAACTGTAACAGCAAAAGATCCAGACAGCAAAAGCACCCCAATCAGGTAACAGAAAAAAAATTCATTTGTGAATGTATTAGTGAATAATGTCTTTTTTTCTCTGTATATTAATGTAGAGTGAAAAATACATTTGGTGACACAGTAGCAGACATCTGCGACAGTGTGAACAAACATTAAATACAGTACTAGATTTATGTGCTGCTAAAACCTCAGTGGCGCTATGGTAGAAGGTCGCCTGGTCCAGTGAGTCTCATTTTTGTTACATCACATGTATGGTAAGGCACCTGTGCTCTATTTATATATGGAAATTGTGGTGCCAGGATACAATATAGGAAAATGACAAACTGGAGGAGGAAATTGAGATGCTCTGGACAGTTCTGCTGGGAAAAATGTAGTTTTCTTCTTTATATTTATTATTTATTTCTTAGATTATAGTTTATGCTGGTTCTCGCTCTTACTATTCATGAGTTAGGCCACACCCAACTCCAATCAGTTACTGACAACTAATGATTGATTAACTGAACTTTCAGAATGTGAAATACTAGTTGAAATAATTGCCTCGGAATTTAAACTTAATTGGTACCAGAAGTCCATTTGAACTTGGATTTGCTCAAAGTTGGAATCAAGTTTCCCCATAAGAAGTAATCATATTATTATTAATAATAATAATAATAATAATAATAATAATAATAATATGACTATAATTGCACACTTCTTCATCTTTACTGTATTGGTGCATTATTGCCAACGTGGTTGGAAGATCTCACCAGCTTTACTTTAATAGCCATGGGCTCTAAAGAAAAATGGTTGGGAAACACTCAGATATAACACACAGACAAATAGTTACTGACAATTAATGGTTGAATAAAATCACTTTTATTTGCAGGTTTGCAAACTTCTATAGCTAACATATTGTTCACTTGCTGGTATAGTCACCTATGTTTTCTTTCTCATTTCTGGTTTACTGATTGGTTACATTCTGCCGAAATGTAGAATCTTGCAAAAAATATACATAAATTGTTTCATCTTAAATATGCTATCAAATTTACATAGCTTTAAGACGTATATGCAAATTTGCAATCAAAATATGCCTAAAAGAAGCTGGAGTTGAATTCTGAGCCCAAACATAATTTGATCAAGCAAACTTGCATAACTGAATTGTACATGCATGTCACACAGTCGACATGTCAAAACAAGCACAATGTGGGGCTTTTTTGTTGTTGTTGTTGTTCTCGAAGCAAATGATTCATTTGCCTTAATTTATTTGCACAGCAAATATATGAGAAACACAAATCCCACCACAGACTAATGGGACACTAGGGAAATGTAATGTGTTTCATTAAAAATCACAACATTTGACTGCATATGAATGTGGCTTGAACAGATGGGATGATAAAAGGGGGAGTGTAATTTTGGCAGGTATTAGAATAATATTGTTAAAATTATACTTCCTTTTATCTTTTCATATGCTGAAGCTAGAGTGAAATGCATTTCATGGTACACTATACAGGCAAGGACCTACCTGTAAAATATGTTTAAAGTATTTTAGACCCAGCATCCATGGAGATGAAACTACAGTCCACATACACTCTGTAGACCAGGAAATATCTAAATAGACTTTGCCATTCATTATGGGTTTTTTTTTATTCATTTTCTACACAGCTTTCCTGAATCTTTGCCCCATGTTATGAAACCTGTAAACACAAAGCCACAAACAAAATATTTCAAACAATGATCTTTCTACCAACCAACAGCATACTGATGTGCTCAAAACAAAATAATATTATATATACAGTACATAAAAAGTACTGTGTAAATTCAGTTTTTCAGTTTAGATTTTGCTTATTGTTTAATTGAATGGTCACTGCACTTTGTAGTTTTTCCAATTACAGACTGTAGTCCATCTGTTTCCCACAACACACTGAAAGTCTCCTTTTGTCTGTTTTCTAATGATCAGGACCACCACACATCAGGTACCACTTGGATGATGGATCATTCTCAGCACTGCAGTGACACTGATGTGGTGGCGGTGCGTTAGGGAATTAGTGGATCAGCTGTCACTGCTAGACTGAAAATACACTGCTCACAAAATATTTGGGGATATTTCAAAGTGAAATATCCCATAATTAAATATCCCTTCATTTTTGTGAGCAATGTAGTCCACCAGCCAAAATGTCTAGCCACTAGCTTTCTGTAGGCAGTGTCCTGTGAGCACTGGTGATGGATTAGAAGAAGAGTAGCATACATTGTGAGCTACAGTCTATCAGTTCATCTGCAAAGTAGAGCAATAAGGTGAATGTCTCTAATAAAGTGGACATTGAGTAAACCACGTTTCAAAACTCCAGCAACACCGCTGCGTCTGACCCAATCATACCAGCACAACATACATTAACACACCACCATCAGTGTAACTACGCTAAGAATGATATACCACCCATATAGCACCTGATCTGTGATGGTCCTGTGGTGGTTCTGGCAATTAGAGAACAGAGTAAAGCAACTAACAAAGTGTACAAATGGATGACAATCTGTAGTTATAGAACTACAATGTGCAATGACTATTAAAACCTAAATAAATAATTAGCAGGATATAAATGGAAACATACATGTCCAGTACTTTTGCATAGTAACGTATAATTTTATCAGCATTCCTTATTGTTAACCACTTCTGTTTCAGCAATACTCATTTGTAACACATTCATAATAGAATGCATACATTTTTCGATTCTCCATAGACAAACAGCGGCAGTAGAAATGGTTTTACTGAAACCCCAGTGACTCTCAATTTAACAGCTGCCAAACAGCTGTTTGGCTTCCAACAAGTCTTCCAACTGACTTACTGCTCTTCGGTCCTTAATTAAAGTCCATTCTGAAACACAAAATCAACAGACCATCTGAACAATTAATTTAATTATTAAATTGATGATCTTAATACAAACCACAAAAACAAACACTTAAATGTTCCAGTTCTTTTCAGCTGATATGAGGATGTCATGTAGTGTGTCCAGAAATGTGATCAGAAGGTTGTTGTAGAAATCAAAGAATAGTAAAGGAGCCCTACTGGGTAACAGCTGTGAAGACGTAGCCTTTTTGTAGTGCTAATCATCTGACGTCTTTGCAACTGTCATTGCATTCTTAAGATTCATGGTGATATTAGCAGCTAAATACCTTTTTTCAAAGTAAGTGCCAACAATTGCCTACCATAGAGGTCATTTAGAGTTGATTATAGTGATTATATGATTTATAATCTGTTTTTAGATTATTTATAACCACTATCACTCCATAATATAATACCCTCATTTCTCACATTGTCAGGCCTACCATGTCTCCTACACACAACAGATTTGGCCTGCCATCACTGACGGGTGGTAAAGTTTGCACCCAAATCTCGCACAGAATGGTGCTTTTTTCATACACCAAAATCCATCTTATAAATTTGTATGTACACTGAATGCAGGCATTATGCTGGTTGGTAGTGGAAAGTGGAAATTACTGTCGTTCTCACTTATTGCAAAGCTCTGTGAAAGATTTCAGATTTATCACACCAGCTTGAAGTGAACACTTCAACTGTTTCTATTAGATTTTCATTCCTAGGTTTGTTTGGTGCCAATAATTGACTTGGATGTTGTCCACAGCATGGCTTGGCTATATCTGTCGACCTCCACTTAAGCCATTCAATTGTTTTTGTTTAAAAAATGCATTCCTGCTTGCTGTCAAAACTACTCTTTGCTGTTTTTTTCCTCAGCACATTTAGGGAAATTCTTCTTGTGCTTGCTTCACTGCACTGGGGCTGTGGACCTACATATTTCTATGACTGCTTTGAGACAGTATGCTCTGTTCTAAAAGTGCTATATAAATAAATCTGACTTTGACTTTGATAAATTTGTGTACACAAAAAGTAGTATTAGTTTGGACTTTGTCCTTCCTTGGCTGCAACAAGAGCCTTCACCATGATGACAAACCCTGTTTTACTGTTGGCATTACAATTCATCTTTAACGTGTCTAATGGAGTTAAGGTCAGGCTTTGGGCAAGCCAACCATGTTGTCTATCAAAGATGTCAAACTATATCATCATGGGCTTTGTTTTAGGAAACCAGGGCATAATGTTGTGAAGATAGAAACCTATGATGGTGTCAGAGCTCCAGGTGTTTAGTAAATCCCATTTTGCTGCCACTGTGTGTGTATGGAGACTTCATGACTATATGCTTCATGTTTGTAAACATGTTAGCAGTAATTGTGGCTGAAATAACATTGACCATCGGCGATATTTCCAGAGGTACCTATTTGCAGTACTGTGCAAAAGGCTTTGGCACCATTAGATTAGATACACAATAGTTTTGCATTTGTATATTTGCCATATACATTTATTTCTCAGTCTCTTTAGTAGAATACAACCAGAAAATAAGTGAAGCATTAAAAATGAAAACAGACAGATAAAAATAGCAGCTTTTATAGCGTACAGTGGCAAGTATTTAGTACCACACAGCAAATCTAATGGTAGCCTAAAACTCTTAAACAGTATTATATTTTGAATATATTGTACATCTGTGGTACTGTGGTAGCCTAGTGGTTAAGGCACTGGACTCAAATCACATCTCTGCCAAGCTGACACAGTTGGGTTCTTGAGCAAGGCCCTTAACCCATAATTGCTTGGATTGTAAGATTGTATCAGTTGTAAGTCACTTTGGATAAGGCCTTCTGCTAAATGCTGGAAATGTAAATGTAAATGTTAATGGTACAAGACAAGAATTCTGGAATGTGCTTTTAATCAAATGTATGACACACAAAAATATTCAGGGAAAAACCATAGCCTCGCATTAAATTCAAACAGCAACTAGGCTTTATACTTTATTTAGCAGCACTGTTTGATTTAAAATAAACAATTTCCATCATGTGCAGCACAGTGGTTCACTGGGTAACACCGTCGCCCCACAGCGAAAAGGTCTTGGGTTCAATCCAACGTAGAGCAGTCTTGATCCCCTTTCTGTGTGGAGTTTGCATGTCCTCCCCATATTCATGTGGGTTTACTTGAGGTACTCTGGTACCTCATCTCACAATCCAAATACATGTGTGCTAGGCTAATTGGTGTCTCTATAGGGCTCTTAGTGTGTGATTGTGTGTATGATGCAATCATAGTGTGTTAGTGCATGTGCGATATGACACATTGGCACTCTGTCTAGGGTTATTCCTGCTTTGCACCCTGTGCTGCCGGCTGGGCACTGGCTTTCTCACAAATCTGATCAAAATTAAGCTATTAAGTAATAAATAGTTGTTTAAAAATTCAGAATGCCTTAGTATCAGTAGCTTTTATCATGAACTAAATTCATACTGTAGAATTACTTACAGCACATATCTCAGATTACAGTATTAATCAAGCAATTATTTGTTTGCTAGCAGTTTATTGCTTAATCTCCTTGGTTTCTAGCAGCTATTTCTAATCCCCTTTAGTCACTTAATGTAGTAACCTCTTAGCATTATGGCACAATTTTTTACACTTATGCTGACGATAGTCGTTCAACACGTTCTTTGGCAAGAAAGAATGTGATCTGTTCCGCTAGGATTTCAGTGTCACTGCCTATTAGGCCTTTAGTTCTCTCAGCCTCTTGCTATATCTATTAATTATTCACTTAGAACAGTCACACAGCATTTCAAAACACAGCACGTCAAACTAGCCTACATTCTCTGAATACAAATTTAATTAAATCCTCTTGATAGCTCAACTGTAAGTAAGGCTCTTTTTTGACTGAGAAGAAAGTAGTCTCAGAGACAACTAGTTTGGGAACATACTGTCGATTTTGTTATTTCTTATGAAAATCATGCCTCTGTGTTTACTAAAGTATCATTTGCTGCATGATGGGAAGGACTAGATGCCATCCTCGCATATGTAGTTTGTGATATCCCCCGATTCTTGGTCCAGACTCATGTCCAATTGGGCTTTCTCCAGGTTCCAAAGACTTGTTAGGTCAACTGGCATCTCTAAAGTGGCTGTTAGTTGGAGGTCTAGTAAGCTAACAAAGTATGTAGAGAAACAGATCACACTGTGGAACTGTGCTTCTGTATGAGAGTAGATGCACCTAATAAAGTGAACATTGAGTTTATATAATGAAGGGGAAATAACTGACTGCATTCAATGCAGATGCCATTTAAACGTGTATTTATGCAATGTATTTTTTTATTTTATTTATATACATAATGTACTTAATTTAAATGGTATATTTACACACCAGTGTGATGATTATGATTATGTTTTTACACATGGTTTCACAAACTTTCAAGCACCACTCTAATCTTTTGTGTCTCTGTAGAATTCAATGCCGTTAGCTGAACTGAATGTCAGAATATCTACTGGAATGTTGTATTAAAAATAAGCTCATAATGTGTGCAATGCCAAATAAGTCAATGAACACCATCACTTGTAATGAATCACAATAGGTGGTTCATTGGAATAATAGTTTTTTTTTTGCATTTTCAGAGGGAAACTAAATGCATGTGAAATGAGGGAAAGGCACAAAATGTGACTGTCCTGTTTGATCTAATTCTAGGCACTGTGTACCCATCACGTAATAGATGAAAATGCTACTGAATTCTGTTGCAGAATCACTTTATTAAAGGAGTGCATTTGCATTTTTGCACATAGTTTTAGACAATTACAATGTTCAGTCATAAGAGAACACAATTAACTATTTATCATGAATCCTGTGGAGACACCCCTGGTCTGCTTATACTAACTTTGACCCATCCTATAGGAACGGAAGGCGAAATGCCCTGGCTACACAACTTAACCCTGCCCAGGATGTTGGCAAATTAGATTCAGATATCACACACATTATAGTGAAGGACAGCTGCCTTGCCTTAACACTAAAAAACAACTAACAGAGAAACCTCACCTTGCCACTGGTAGAATATGATCCAGAGATTGTATATAACATTGATTCCCATTGCTGATCCTCTGTCACTTAATAATCACTTTGTTCCACTGGCCAGTAGTTTCCAGCTCATGTCTGTCTAAAGTACCAACTCCTCATCAGTTATTGTCAGTCTCGTACAGAAATTGTACAGTGCTTACACAATGAACACTTTAGCAATGACAGACTTTGTTCTACCTAATTGCTTTTCAGTACCTTCAGATTTGATACATGTGATTCTGCCTTCTAAAGGATACATGTACATTACATGTAGAACATTAGTGCAAAGTGTATGCAGTTTTCATAGACGTAAAGGCCCAAATTGATAGCAAGTGATCAGCATCTACACAGGGTGGGCAGGCTTTGTATTATTAAGCGTGTATCTGGGCTTATCATGGATATCCATGAAGTGTCTGGCTTTATTACAGAACAGATAAAGGTGTGGACTGCAATGAATTAATTCATGCAATATTAACTCTCTCTCTCTCTCTCTCTCTCTCTCTCTCTCTCTCTCTCTATCTCTTCTTCTATATATAGGTATTTCATCAAGCAAAATGAGGAAGGTGAGAGCTTTTTTGACATTGAGCCTGTCAGCGGAGTAATTAGAACCACACAGGTTCTGGACAGAGAGGACATATCGTGGCATAACATCACTGTTATGGCAACTGAAGAGGGTGGGTATCACAGGTGATTCTGATTAGACAGATCCTGTTTTTTAAGGTTGTGTGGCTATATGCTTTGCAACATTGCTATTATCGCTGCAAAATACCCTTGGTGGCAACTGGAGTTGTCTAGCATCCAATGATTGAGCCATGTTGAAAATGAAGGTTCTTCAGTACGAATCACGCTGTCAATATTTGTCTAAATAGACTGCATGGTTGCAAAATAAATGCCCACATGCAGTTTCATATATAGCACTGTGTAAACATCTTAAGCCACCATTAAATTAGATACACCATCTTTATAGCAATGCATTAAATGCTACTGGGCATTTGTATGCTGTGTAAAAAATCTGGATACATGCTACAGTGTCAAGTGACCCCCCCCCTTACATTTTAGCAATAGCAACATCTAGCGTCTTTGTTGAGATGCTTTTACAGTTGATCCTTCTACAGTCCAAATAAATTTGAGTTGGAATCTCTTTTGGAAAGGTTAGGGTCAGTGGAAAAAGTATTATATTGACAATGTGTTATATTCTATAGTAATTATATCATTGCTAAAACAATAATTCTAAAGATGGCATAATACTTTTGCACAGTACTACATGTTTGTTTAGTGAGTGGGTTTTGTAGAAACAACAGATTTTCTTCCATATGTTCACTGTTAAGTTTATTCTGGATTGATACATGTGGCACTGTCACAAATGTGGCTTGGCTTTTGTCACTGCTAAATGTTGTCATTTACAGTTTGCCTTAGGAAGGAAAGAGGACAGACTGTTGTTGTTGTTTGTTGGAGATGTGGCATCTCGTTGACAAGGACCTGCTAACATTCAAGGTCCTTAATTACATTATCTAATTAGAACGCATTGCAGTATACGGGTGTTAATTTGATGATACTGTGGTAATCATAGCAGCTTTCCATGTGTTCAGTTTCAGAACATAGCAGTTTGATACACGTAGTGTTAGGGTTCCTACCTTCCCCTCGGAGCGTTCCGCCGTCTTCGCCGGTCGCCTTTACGGAACTATCGGTGAGGTGGCGTTTATATCCTCTCGCGCTCGCCCTCTGGCATCAACCCGATCATTACGGCAGCAACCCGGTCTTTGTGTTAGAAGGACACTGTCCGGCGCTCTTGCGCTCTATTGAGTCGGACTGTAGTCGTGGCTGGCTCGAGGTGTATCCCGACTAGAGTAACCACCGGGGGAAAGACTCACTCTATAAGACGTATCCCGGTATTGTTTTTTTCGTTTTGCATGCACTTTCAAGCTCACTTTCGCCCTCTGGTGTTTGGATCACCTCCGTGCCTCAAACCATTAGTGACGTCCTGCAAGCTGTGCTTTCTACAGCTCTGCCCCAACGGACGCTTTGTCGTCCTCTCGCGACAAGTTTGCGTGTTGCTCCCATTCGGTGAGCAACCTTGGCGCGCCAACTTTATACTTTCGGTTTTGTTTTGTTAGGAGTCTCTAAGCTCCGCCCTTATACTCCCCTTTGGTTGTTGCTCAATATTTTCCCATTCTTATTATACGTCGTAGGTTACACCTATCCCGTATACTTGGGTCCAAAATTAAAAACACCATCCGCTATCGTAACAGTAATGAATTACAAAAACTGAATAACAATGTAATTTAAAACAGGTGATGTCAGGGGATTGTAATCGTGCTTTGATTTAGAAGGTCTATGATGAGCAGCAATTGCCAGAGGATATCCAGTTTGTCAAATGCATGAGAAAAATAATTGAAAAATTGAAAAACCTTGTTCCTCATTAAGCATCATTAAATAATTTGAGGTGTGGGGGTGTGTGGGGGTTTAGGGAATTTTAGTTGAAGCCTAAACTAAACACCTGTGATTTCTGAATCATTCAGATGACTCTACATCAATAGTTGACCAATATTATAGCTTTCACATTTGAAAATGCAACTTAACTTTACTGTGCAGACTTCTCTGGACTCTGAGGCATTTAGATAGGCCATCATACAGCGTAAATGTGTCAGAGGAATCAGTATTTCTGATTATTTTTGGAAAAAATGGATGCAGTATGCTCAGGGCCAAAGGCAAAAAGGACCATCCAGACTGTAGCAAAAAGCAATGGTCTGTCATGGTATGGGGATGTGTCAGTGTCCTTAGGTAAAGGTAATTTACAGTTATGTGATGGCAGCATTAACGCAGAACAGTACAATACGCTGATATTTTAAATCAAAATATACTGCCTTCAAGACGTCTTTTCCAGGTACACCCACACATTTTTTAATAAGACAATGCAAAACCACATGCTGCACACATTACAAGATATGGATGCAGGAAAAAGACAACGGTACATGTACTGGATTAGCCTGTCTGTAGTCCTAACCTGTCTCCAATAGGGAATGTGTGGAGAATTTTGAAATATAAAACATCTCAGATGTATATTGTTTACAATAAAATAAATATGATTGGAAATATAAAAAACACTGTGTGTGTTTGTTTTGTTATATGCACCCATGCTGTCACAACATTTTCTGGTTTAGGTTGATGTCCAGAACGCATTCATGAACAAATTTATACATTAATGCTGAATAATCCCCTTTAATGTCTTACAAAGCATTCTGCTGAAATTCTGTTGAATTATTTTTTGTTAGTTTTACATATATTGGAACAGATTTATTATACCTCTTACTCATTCACTTACTTTCTATACCATCTTGACCCAGTTCAAATCCACGGGGGACATGACAGCACAAGACACAGAGTGGATACTACACTAGATCCAGAAACTTTTTTTAAACCCTGAAATGCCACTAAAAAAGAACAGTACTAAAAACTAAAGAACAAGCCAAACCACTAATGGAATGTGTAGAAAACAACAAATCACATTTAGAAAATCTGAACTACAATAACAGGCCTATGTCATGATTTAATTATTTGCTCTTAAATAATGTTTCTCTGAAAAGGTCTTCTGCAGTAATAACCTTTAAAAATATATACCTATATATCTATATCGATCTATCTGTCCGTCCGTCTTAATAACCTTCTTAATAACCTTTAAAAATATATACCTATACCTATATATCTATATCTATATCTATATCTATCTATCTGTCCGTCCGTGCATCCATCCATCTACCTATCTACAAATATATTTAAGTTTATTAAAAAAGCATACTGCAGAAGACCTTTTCAGAAAAAACATTATTTAAGAACAAATAATTAAATCATCACATTTACCTGTTATTGTAGTTCAGATTGTAGTTCAGTAGTTCAGATACAGTTGCCAGCCACAATAAGATTTATCATGCTATTCATACTTTGGGCAACAAATATTACCTTAGGTAAAGTGGCCCGCCATTCTGGCACATATGAGACATTTGGTAATCAGTATCATATGTGGGCTGAGGGAAGAGGTAAGTGTGGCTCAGAACTGTGCCTTCACCCATTTGATTTCAGGAAAAAAAATGTACTGTACAATTTGACAGCAGAACTATGAAGTGGCCAAATTACCATCAAAAATTTATGGTTAAACTGTATTTACAGTTTACAATTTACAGCAGTGCATTTTTCCTAGGTTTTCCTTATTATTACATTTTTTAATCTGTCCAAATTACATTTAAGGTTTTAGTTTTAGCGTTCCATGACCTAACAGAGGGACCTAGCATGAACAGCAATAGTCGTTCATAGTAGTATCAGTGGTAGCCAGGTGAAGATTAACTGTAAATTGTGACAGTAGAACAATGAAGTGACCAAATTACCATCAAAAACCATAGTAGAACTGTGAAATAATTTATGGTCAGTTCATAATCAACCAAGTTTACAACTGTACTGTGAAATTTGACAGTGGAACTATGAAGTGGCCAACTGTCAACTTTATGGTCAAACTGTAAAAGTTCACATTGAAACTGCCAAGAAATTTACAGATTACTACAAAATTTCACAGTATATTTTTTTCTGGGTAGCACTGTGTCGCCATCTGGTGGACACATATCTCCAGTCCTTAGCAGAGTGTAGGTGAGGTAGCAGTTTACAGAACCGAACTAATACACAAGTACTGTTTGTCCTGATTCTACAAGGTTGTTATACAACAATCCTGTCAGCAGAGCATTATGCCTTCAAACTGAAACTAATACAAAAAGCCTTGTTATGAAATATATTTTATAAACCTTTAAAATATAAAATCGGTGCTTAGCTTCCTCTTGAACTCTTAATTAGTTCTGTGAAACAAGCCAGGAAAAAATGTACTGTTAAATTTCATAGTTAAACTGTAAATTGCTTGACAGTTATATTGTGAACTTTCACAGTTCTACTATGAAGTTTTGATGGTAATTTGGCCACTTCAAGGACCCACTGTCAAATTTCATAGTTCAATTGTAAACTTGGTTGATTATGAACTGACCATAAATTATTTCACAGTTCTACTATGGATTTGGATGGTAATATGGTTCTACTGTCAAAGTTTACAGTACATTTTTTCCTGGGTGGAGTAAGCAGGTACATTGTTACACTGTGTAGGAGCAGAGAGAATTGTGCTGAACTAGACCTGACAGGATTAGTGTGACTTACAATTCATACAGTTTTACAATCCAAGCAATTGTGGGTTAAGGGCCTTGCTCAAGGACCCAACTGTGGTAGAGCGGGGATTTAAACCCTGGACCTTCTGGGTTTTCTGGTCCATAGTCCAGCACCTTAACCACTAGGCCACCACAGTTCCCGGACACCGCTTACAGGTCATTAAGTACTGGGTTTTTATATTAATAACCATGAAAAGACTAATTAATAATATAGGTTTCAGCAAAGGTGCTATAAGACTTTGCACAAGACTTGGGCTGGTGTTGAAATAGCGGAAATCTGGCAAGACTAAGTAGACAGACAGTGTGTATTTCCCTCACATTTACAACAAACTGCAATTGTTTGTAATTTACTTGGACAACTACAGTGAAATTCAACCCAACCCATTTAAAGCAAAACTGCAAAACATCCAAGTCTCTTCTTTATCCAGCTCTGTTAGCAATACTGCTGCTGCTGTGCAACGAGACGTCGGACATTGCGGGTGGCTCCTGTGCAACAGCAAGTTTGCGTCATTTCTGTAAGAAAGATTATAAAAAGAAGTAAATATTACAACCTTATTGTTAGGATCATGTAAATTACTGTGTTTATGTCACTTTTTGATATTTGCTTTGTTATGCATTTTAAAGCTTATTTTTAATTTTATTACTAATTTACATTTTTATTATTGATTTAAATTGTATTATTTACTCAATTTTACTATAACTACAACTGAATTATTAAGCTAACATCCAGGCCACCCCTGGAGAATGGATCTCTTTTTGAGTCTTGGTCCTCCCAAGGTTTCTTCCTTCTATATTCAGGGAGTTTTTCCTTCCCACTGTCGCCCTTGGCTTGCTCAATTTGGGATTGACATTTTAAGGTAATATAATATTGTAAAGCTGCTTTGAGACAATGCAGCGTTGTAAAAAGTGCTATAGAAATAAATTTGAATTTGCCACCACTGGACTCTAGAGTAGTGGAGACTTGGAGCAGTGGATTGGTTTTCTCCGGACTGATGAATCGTGCTCTTTGTCTGACAGACTGATGGACAAGTCTGGGTTTGGCAGGTGTCAGGAGAACTGTACTTTTCTCACTGCACGGGGCCAAGTGTAAAGTTTGTTGGACGAGAGATTATGGTGTGGATTTGTGTTTTAGGACTTCAGGACCCTGTAGTAAATTAACTTCAACATAGCAAAAGATTTTGGACAATTTTATGCTGCCAACTTGGTGGGAAATTTGGGGACTGCCCCGTCCTGTTTCAGCATGACTGCAAATCATTGCACAAAGCAAGGTCCATAAAGACATGGATGAACGAGTATGATGTGGAAGAACTTGACTGGCCTTTACAGAGTCCTGACCTCAGCTTGATAGAACAAACACATTTGGAATGAATTAGAGTGGAGACTGAGAGCCAGGCCTTCTCTTCATCGGTCTCTGGCTATTGGAAGATTGGTCAAAAATTTTAATGTTGACGCTGCAAAAGGTGGTCCTACATCATATTAAACCCTATGGATTCTAGGCTTTAACAATCTAACACTCTGTGTTTACACACTCTAAACACATCTGTGGAGATTATTACTGACTACAGGAAAAAGCTTTCTCCACTGTCCCCCCTGGTTATACTTGGCTCTACGGTCAGCAGAGCTGAATCCTGTAAATTCCTCAGTATAACCATTCAAAAAGACGCATGGTGCTGCAGTTATGAAGTAGTTCCAGCAGCGTTTGTATTTCCTAAGACAGCTCAAGAAATTACAACTGCCTCAAGTACTGCTGGTTCTACACTGCCATAGTTGAGTCCATTATTACAACTTGGCTCAGCATCCCTTCACATTAAACGTAAGCTACAACACACAATGTGTTGAGCTGAGAAAATCATTGGCTGTCGTCTTTCCAGCCTTGAAGAGCTGTATGTACTAAGGATGAGAAAAAGGGCAAATAAGATCATGGCTGATTCCTCTCATCTCAGACACTAATCTTTCCAGTGGCTTCCATCCCAGCAGAGAGTGAAAGCCCTAAAGACTCGGACCAGCCGCCACCTCCACAGCATCTTTCCACAGGCCATCATCACACATACCTTTGCTTTTACAATAAACACACGTGCGCCTTATTTCTCGTGCCTACTCTCCTCACATATTATTGCAAACCATCATTCTGCCGCTATATTTATATTTATTCTCATTTACTTATATTATATGTTATTTTATTTGATTTTTGTTTATATATAACTTACCCTTAATTAGTCATTTAGATGTATATACTGTATGTTGACACTTGCACCGAGAAAAATTCCTTGTACACTTGCTACTTGGCGAAATAAAGATTCTGAATCTGATTCTGATTAAGAATGGTAGGTGACTCACATGCATGTAAAGGCAAATGGCCGAATACTTTTGGCAATATAATGTATAAACAGACCTATATTTCAAAATAATTCCTATTACAGGCTTATCTAAGCATGGATCTTGTTATTTCACTGTATCCCATACATACTGTTAAAATCCAGGACATACGGGCTTCCCTGTACAGTAAACTGGATGGAGCCCTGAGGATTGCTTTGATATGTTCTTTCGATGTCTATACTTGTCACTGAACAGCAACTCTACATGGAGAGAAAACAAGTGCATGATTTCTATAAGGCACATGTATAACATGTAAACACACTGCACTTGTTTATATAAAAAGCAGTATTACCCGTGGTTTGTAATTATACCACTGTCCATTCTGTCCACTGAACTGCCACACCGCAGTCCCACTGTGGTTCATGAATTTTTCCATTCTGCAGAGAAAACATCTCAAGTCAGTTTGATTTTGTAACTGAGGGATGACAAAGAACTTGGCTTGAAAATGACTTGTAGATAACAAAAGGCTACACAACCAACTACAATCCATTAAGCCTGAACCAAACACTAAATTTAATTAAGTGTGGTATGAAACTGAATGAATGAATGACTGAATGACCAAGTGATGGTTGGGCAGGAGTCCTAACATGGTAGAAAATAACCCTAATTACCTATTTTAAGGCCCCCTGGTGCTTTTTTGCTTGTACCGCGCATCACCTAAAGGCATAATTGGCTGTCCGAAAGAGAGAGGCTCATTAGAGGATCGTTTTTCCATCAGAGGGTCAACCTGTCAGTGCCCAGACCCCAGATGCCACACACTGTATCAAGCTGTTCAGAGCATGATCCCCTCCTGCAGAAACTGGTGCACAGGGCAGTATTCCAATGGGAGTTTAATGATAATTTTGCCACTAAATGGTTCTATTGTCAAATTTCACAATATATTTTTTGCTGGGTAGATATTTGGTGGTAATGAAACCAAGAGAGAAAAGCTATCGTATTGTTTCTGCTTTCTAGACTGCAAGTCTCTTTTCTGACAGCAGGCGTCGCTAGGGATCTCTACTAGACATACGTGAGAGACAGATTTTATAATTCTTAAGACTTTGAACGTTAAAGTGACTGATGTGTACCAGATGGCAAGCACCAATTAAATTCTATTTAATTTCTATTCAATTTTATTGTTATTGTACTGAGACAGGGTTGGACAGTACAACATAACAGAATTAGGCTAACTCCCTAGTGAAGTTATAGGAGCACAATAAATGTAAATAAACAACATTATATAAATATGGGCAAAAGGGAATGCAGTGTCATCTCACAGCTCAAGAGATTGCTTTTATATCACTTATATTCAATTTACAGTGGAACTTCGGTTATCGTTTGCCCTAGTTATTGTACAATTTGGTTATGGTCAATTTTTTTTTTTTCCTTTTTTACTACTGTGTACTAGCAGTAAGTGTTGTGCTGAACTAGACATAACATGATTACTGGACTTAGCTCATTTACATCAAATGTATGCAACGTTTAGGCATGCCAGATTATCTAATGGGGGTGCACAATTTTTCTAATGAATCATCTCTTAATAAACCCTAATTAGAAGCTCTTTCATAAAGGAATTTTTTGAATTAATAAATTGTTTATCTGTTTTTGAGAATAATGGACAGAAAAGACAAATTCAGTAGTATTTAAAGAAAGTGTCCCAGATAGAAGATTTGCAAATGCTTACCTCTTAAATGATTTTTCTCCTGCCAAGTTCGCGGCTCCTAAAGAAATTATTTACATCCTTTAGCAAAACTGTTACAGAAACTAGACATTAACAACATCAGCAACATACATTTCAGTTTAGATATGAATGTTATATTTTATACTTTGAAAAACTGTCCATGAATGAATTAAACACCCTTACCTAGAGTCTGCAGTAGGTCTGAATGTGTTGTGTAAGGTGTAACACTGTTTTTCCTTTGAGTTTGTTCTATTAAGCCACTCCTTACAGTAGTACTGTTGTGGGGTTTCCAAAGCCGAAATGGTCAATTCTCATCGACGAAGAACTCAGTTCGATTCAGGTGCAGATGAAGCAGAAAGCAGAGTTTATTACAATACCTCGGAGATATAGCAATAAGTGAGAAAATGCATACACAACCAAGTCTTTGCACAATCTGAACTGGCACCAGTTGGACCTCTATTTTATACTTTTTGGTGTAGGTTGGGGTTTTATGCCACAACTAAATTGATTGGTTAAGTGTATTCCCTCCTCCTTTTTTGATTCGCTACGCTACCATTATGTTCAAACTTTTGGGATCCGCCCTTCTGACCGCCCTCGAGGGGCCTTTTGCCCCTCCTTGACTATAACTGTGGCGTGATACTGTCGTTGTTTTTTTATGAAATCCATTCTGATTAGCCTAAAACCATCTTAAATGTCATGGTTTCTGAAAAGTTTGTCATTTACTTTCACGACTGGGTTGTTAAACTACCTCTGCTACTATGGAGTCATTAAGTGTCTTTAATGATCATCTAGAGTGCATCTGGAAAGTATTCACAGCGCTTCACTTTTTCCACATTTTGTTACATTGCAGCCTTATTCCAAATTGTATTAAATTAATATCTTTCCTCAAAATTCTACACAAAATACCACATTATGACCATGTGAAAAAAAGTTTTTTTTGAGAGTTCTGAAAATTTATTAAAAATAAAAAACTAAGAAATCACATTTACGTAAGTATTCACAGCCTTCG
>JAVSBV010072162.1:0-10233 GCA_033117975.1 Parotocinclus spilosoma
AATTTGGAATAAGGCTGTAACGTAACAAAATGTGGGAAAAGTGAAGCGCTGTGAATACTTTCCGGATGCACTGTATTTGCCATTTGCACAAGCACATGTACAATTCATAGGAATTATTGAATGTTGCAGTCAGATAAAGGAATAAATAATTAAAGTGGTATTATAAAATGGGGAAAAAAATACAAAGGGATTAAAGGGTAAAAGTTTAGATGGCATCTAAAATGTAAATAAAAAAACACAGTGTTTCAACATTTCTATTAATTTTATTGCAGACGATATGAAGCCAAGGTATTAATTTTTTTAAAATCTGGTCAACTTAATTTAATTTATTGATAAGCATTAATGCCTACATTTTAGGCTTGCAACACATTCCAGACAAATTGGGATGGTAAATCATTTAACTCTCTGTAATAATTCCCTCTCACAACACTTAAAATATATTTTGAAACCGACAATATAAATTTTTACAGTTATTTTGTCCACTTTTCCTTCAAATGCATTTTAAGATGTGTAACCATGTGTTGCCGCCTTTGTTGTTTCAAATGACTCCACTATATTCTCCATTATTTTAGGACTGCATTCAGACCAGTCCAGCACTCCTACCCCCTTCTTCCACAGCCATGCCGTTGTAATGTGTGCAGCACATAGTTTTGCATTGTTTTGTTGAAAAATGCATGGAGATCCATGGAAAAGATGTCGTCTTGAAGGGAGTGTAGGCCCCTCTGAAATCCGAGTAAACTTTTCTGCATTTATTCTGCCATCACTAAAGTCTAAATGACCTTTGCCAAGGGCTATGAAACAACCCCATACTGTGACAGACCCTGGCTTTTAAACTTGTTGCTGACAGGCTGGATGGTCCTTTTCGTTTTTGCTCCAGAGCAAATGATGTCCCTTTTTCCAAAAATAGACCTGAACTGCTGATTCATCTGACCACTATACATGTTTTTACTGTGTGATGGTCCATCCCAGATGCTTCAGAGTGAGTCCAGAGAAGTTGACAGCATTCTGGACATGGTTATTACAAGGCTCCTTTTCAGTAAAGTTTTCAGTGCCATTTGTGAATATAGCTCTGTATCTATGGCTTGACAGAGTTTTGACAATGCAATCCCTTGTCTTTGTGCTTATATCAGCTATTGATAAATTTCAGTTCAGGATGCAGTACTGTCTGAGGGCACATGAATACAAATTCCATGAATCATTTAATGATATATTGCACTGTAAAGCAGGGAAAATGCTTTCTAATCTTTATTTAAGGAACATTGTTTTTAAACATTAAAATAACACCCTATTGTTGACTAAATGGAGATCTTCAGTGTTTCATGAATACAAAGTTTGTAGCAAATTATGATTGCAATCACCTATTTGTACTCATTACTAGCTCTAAATTTCACCTTCCCTAACATTTTTGGAATGTGTTTCAGGCATGTTGTTATTATTATTAGTAGTATTTTTAACAAATGACCAGACAAGACATGACATGTTTTGCATTCATTTTGTGGGTTCAAGAGTCTGAAATGAATTGAAAGTAAAAATAAATGTAAGAAACTGTGTTTATTTTAATTTGCATTTTTCATACAGTCCCAACTTGTCCTAGCCCAGTCCTGATTATATGAACGTTGTGATGTATAGGTGTAGTTTTAACTTTTCTTAAATTTGCCTCACTTCCACCCCATTGTGCAGTTTGCCAGGGTCTTCACTGTGGTGGTCTAGCGTTTAAGATACTGGAATATGGACCAAAAGATCCAGGCTTCAGATCCCATCTTTGCCAGTCTGCCAGTCTGGTTCACTTAACCCACCATTTCTTGGATTGTAATCGGTTGTTTAATTGGTTGTAATCACTTGTAAGTTGCTCTGGCTAAATTGCTAAACATAAACTTCCACAACACAACCAGAGCCCTACGAGACCATTACCATAGCCTAATAGTTAACTGTATTACTTAATATATTTTTCTTAGTGTGAACTAATTGAATAAAATTGGCTGTGTGGTTATGTGTTGCAGGCACAGCTATAGCGCAGCTGACAGACGTATGCAGTGTGGAGCAGAACGAGGCTGATGGGCGCAGCACTGTGTTTAGTGACAGGATGGGCATGGTAAAGGCAGCTCGTATGCTCCTCTCCTCCGTCACCAAAGTGCTTGTGCTTGCAGATCGCATAGTCATCAAACAGATCATCACCTCTCGCAACAAGGTAATAACCGAGCTATTACCTTAGCGGCGCACACCATCCCTTTAATCTTCTCACTCAGAAATATACAATCATGTCTCCAAATCATTCATTATGCTAAACCCTCTACTCACAAGCCTGTCATATACTTAGAGTCATACATATACAGCACTTATTTCACTTTCAGATTCTACCATTGACTTTTAGTTATGCATCTTTGGATATAATTGAAGAGAAGCAATGCACCTAGCTTGGCAGGACAATAAGACCTGTTTTTATTGTTGAAATGACTGTGTGTGTGTGTGTGTGTGTGTGTGTGTGTGTGTGTGTGTGTGTGTGTGTGTGTGTGTGTGTGCAGGTGCATGTGAGCCTGCGCATGTGTTCGCACACTCTAAGTTAGCTCTAATCATGTTCAGTTTAAGTTGTTTGAACTGGCAGGTGGCAGAAGAGCTCTCTGGTAGAGGGGAACTCAATTGAATTTGTCCCCGTCCAGGCCTGATAACACCCTTTGCTAGCAAGAAGCCACAAATGGCAGCCACTTTATCTCAGCCTAGGCCTGTTGCACTGCTTCCACTCACTACCTGTCTGTTAAAAAGCTCTAAGAGTTATGGATTTTTTTTTACTTGGAAAGTTTGCCCATGTTCAGGTTGTGCTTTTGATGTTCCAGCATTTACTTTACAGGTAAAAAGTCTGACAGATGTAAGAGTTGGTGTTATGTAATCAGACTTGGAAGTTTAATGGTTATACATCTGGGTTAGAGAAATAAAGCTTTTCATTTATAGAACCTTTCAATTGGTCAGAAGCTGACTTAATGATTTTGGTCAAGATGAGTCACCTCACAGCTCTAGAGATCCCCAGTTTGATCTCAGATTCTGACGGTGTGGAGTTTGCATGTCCTCCCTGTGTCTGCATCAGTTTCCTCTGGGTACTTTGGTTTCTTGTCACTTTGTGTTATATGCTTTAGGTTGACTGGTTGCTCTGGCTTGCCCCAGTGTGAATGTGTCTACAACCCCAATTCCGATTAAGTTGGGGCGTTGTGTAAAACATAAATAAAAACAGAATATGACTTGCAAATCCTTTTCAACACATATTCAATTGAATACACTATGGAAACAATATATTTAATCTTCAAATTGATCAACTTTATTATTATTTTTTTTTTTAATATTCACTTTGAAGTTTGATACCTGCAACACATTATAACAGTTGTGACATGTTTACCACTGTGTTATATCACCTTTCCTTTTAACAACACTTAATAAGCATTTGGGAACGCTTTGTTGAAGCTCTGTAGGTGAAATTCCACATGTAACTAGTACACATGTAACTTTGAATAGCTGTTGACACTGTAACCCAAAATCCCTTGGTAATCTTCAGTATTCATGATGCCTTTCACACAGTCAAGGAACCCAGTGCCAGAGGCAGCAAAACAACCCAAAAACATATTTGAACCTCCACCATATTTGACTATAGGTACTGTGTTGTTTTCTTTGTAGGCCTTTCCCCATTTTCAGTAAACAGTCAAATTATGTGCTTTACCAAAAAGCTCCATCTTGATCACGTCTGTCAACAATTACTTACATACATTTTGTTAAACTGCAGTCTAGTGTTTTTATTTCTCTGTGTCCTCCTGGCTCGTTTCATTTAATTCAAATGTTGACGGATAGGCCGTGCTGACACTGATACACCTTAAGCCTGCAGGACAGCTTGAATTTCTTTGGAACTTGATTGAGGCTCCTTATCCACCATCCTGCATTGCAATTTGTTTCTCTCCTGTCCACTTCCAGGGAGAGTAGCTACAGTGACATGAGCTGTAAACATCTTGTTTAGATGTTTACAACGTTTAAAGGATTATAGTGCACACTGTGGACAAAGGAACATCAAGATCTCTGGAGATAGACTTCTAACCTTGGGATTGTTGATATTTTGGTTCGCAAGTCCTCAGACAGTTCTCTTCTCCTCTTTTTGTTCTCCATGCTTAGTGTGGCACACACAGTCACACAATGTAAATATTGAGTTCTCACCCTTTTATCTGGTTTTATCTGGTTGATTTTTATATTGCCCACACCTGTTACTTGCCTGAGGTGAGTTCAAATGAGCATTGCATGGTTGAAACAAAGGTATTTACCCACAATTTTGAAAAGGTGCCAACAATTTTGTTTGGAGTTTTGCATGAAATTACGTCATGTTTGTCTTTTTTCCTGTTTTTTTTTCTGTGTTGTTAATACACACAAGGAAATAAACATATGTATAACAAAACGTGTAATTGCAATACATTTTTGGGGATAAATAGTTTATTTTCTGGGAAGATTTCAGGGGTGCCAACAATTTCGGCCGTTAATATATGCTTGATTGGTGAATAAGCTGGCAACCGGGTGGGCCAAGGAAGTGTGACATTCCACAACTGACAACTGAGACATTCCAGTTCACAATATGCTACCAGTCCATAGCAGTCAGATGAAGTTGCAGATGAAGGTCATGGTGGCTGGCTGTCAATGGCAGGACACCTCATGGTTGCAATGACAACATTTTTCCTTCTTCTGAGCACCTGGAAACGGTGAAAGCTGAATGATCTTGTTGGAGGATCAAACAATAGTATCTACTGGTGGTGTGCCGTCCAGTGCCTGGTCTACATGTGTGCATGCCCCCATTTAACCACTGCTCCCAACACCTCATAACAGCTAGGCCATCCTGCTTCTCTTTGTCCAAAATCTGTCAGATGAGCAAAATGTCTTAGAGTGCATCATAGAAGCATGTCTAGCAGTCAGCAATTCTCACCAGGTACACTATATAAAATAGGTTTCTGGGATCCTGTTTATAATGTAGTTGGGGAAGCAACTTTATGCTTTCTTGGGGGAAGATTCAGTGCCTAATCAGCCTACACCTGTAATCATTTATATGGCTGCCTGTGATGTAACTGCATGCTGAGTTTTGCAGCAATCTGACATTTCTCTCTGGGTGTTATTTTGGTCAATAAGTTTATAATATCAGATAAAATACAAGGCACGTTAGTAGTAGTAAGTTAATAGATAGTTTATACCTGGTTTACAGTGTTGTTATATTGAACATCCCCAAGCAAATATATTTTGTGTTATATGTTTAGACTGTGTAGTTTTAAATTGTGTTTTGCTCTCGTGGAAGTTGTATGATAAGTTCTTGGCTTGTAAAATGATTCAGGTTTGTGTGTGTGTGTGTGCTTGCAGGTGTTGGTGACACTGGAACAGCTGGAGAGAGTCAGCACCTTTCAGGAGTTCGTGCAGATCTTTAGCCAATTTGGCAATGAGATGGTTGAGTTTGCGCACCTGACAGGGGACAGACAGAATGTGAGTCTGAAAATGATATTTCTATGCTCATTACACCATTAAAGTTGATTTTCACTTTAGGCTGGCTCACAGTAATGCAATGCAGTTTGCTGATGCTGATTTTGCACATAAATAATTACCAAATGATAAATAGACTGCAAAAGGGTTGTTGAGGTAACATAGCTGCTTAATGCACTGATGCGCACCACTGTGATCAGGTCAAATGTCACGTGCAGGAGCCTGAGGGAGAGAAGGTCAACATGAGGGATCATTCTTTGTTTCTGCAACAGTGACCTCTCCCCAGCTCTGTGATGTTCCATTCATGGTGTTCCTGTGACCTTGATCAGCTAAAACCAGGGTTACAACATCGAAAAAGAAAAAGCAGAGGTGTGAACCTCCTGGTAGGCTTATGGGCTGTATTCAGTACAGATTCAGTACAAAGGCATCGTGTGAATCACACTGTTACCTAATCCTAAGTGTTGATTATGGGGAGATTTAAGGTGTTGTAGTGGTAGTACTATTACCGGAAGTGGATTTATAATGGCTTATGCATCCTGCTCTGAATCAGCTTTTAGATAAAGCCTGAGACTTATCCCCTTCAAAAGGAGCTGCTGAATTTGGGAGACACTGCCTGACTAGGAAAATTCTCAGACATCAATCCCTTAAAATATATTGAATTTTACCTTTATATGAAACCCTTAAAACCATTTAGTTACAATGTCATTTTAAACTAGCACTCATCTTATATGAGACTAAAACTGTATCCTCATATCATTAGCTCCATAATATTTAAAAGTATTTATAACTTTGTTATATTGGTGGCTGAATTTGAGACACTATGCCTGGTAAAATTCCCAGACATGAGTCTCACCAAATCTCTTGATTATGTCTGACATTGATTATATGAGACTTTTAAAATACAATGCAGGTTGTTTACAATGCAAAATGACTTTATATTTTTTGTTCACTTGAGACTCCATCACCAGAATTTGTAAAGAAAACATGTGAATAATGTGTTCTCCAAACCACAGACACACACAGCTTTCTAAGGGCTAAACATTGTTCCTAAGACAGTTATACAAACAAACAAGTCGTTAACTTGATCAAATTATAAAATAGAACTATATTGCTCACAAAAAAATTGGGAACTGCAATGACTGCTGTACAATCTGATCCTGTCCATGTCCCATCACTCTCGGTATGTTTTGGGAGTCTTGGGTGACCATATGCCCTACTGAACAGTCAATGTTTGGCACTATCGTCCAGTTTAACATGCTTCTGTTCTCCCCCATAAATATGTCATTTGCTACTCAATTATGCTAATTAAGTTTGCATCTCAATTACGTAATTAAACTTATTTAAAAAAAAGTCAAATTTTACTAATTAAATTAAACTTTTTTTGACTTAATTTGCTTTTCTGATGATATTGTTTAAGGAAATAAAATCAAATACTTTTTTTTAATGCTTCATATTCCTTGTGAACAGTGTAGATATGGTTTACGTCAAAAGGTGTGGCACTATTTTCAATAGTTTAGTTCTAGTTTAAGAAATTTGCTACTACTCTTTGGTGGTGGAATTACATGAAGCATTTATTTCAGCCATAATCTGTGGTGCTGTTAACTGGCAATTTCTTATGCTAATGACACCAATGTACTTTTCATAGCAGAGGTGGCACATTTTCTTCCATTCCTGGGGTGGTCTTTGTAAAAGCAGGTTTAGTTTTGGATGGTTTTGTCACTTCTTTTGCTCTCATAGTTCTCATAGTTTTTATTGCCATATTTTTGATTATTAAAACACAAAGAAAGATAATTACATATGGTGTTGAATCGACCTTTCCACAGTATTAATAATATGCTCAGTTTTTATTTACAGCTATCTATCTAAATCTCCACTGTATTGCCAAAAGTATTTGTTCACCCATCCAAATTATTTGAATCAGATGTTCCAATTACTTCCATGGCCACAGGTTTATAAAATTGCTCAGTGAATTCCAGCGTGGAACTGTGATAGGATGCCACCTGTGCAACAAATCCAGTCATGAAATTTCCTCACCCCTAAATATTCCACAGTCAACTGTCAGCTGTATTATAAGAACATGGAAGTGTTTGGGAACGACAACAACTCAGCCATAAAGTGGTAGGCCATGTAAACTGAGCGTGGTCAGCAGAAGCTGAAGTGCATGGTGCGAAAAGGTCTCCACCTTTCTGCAGAGTCAATCACTACAGACCTACAAACTTCATGTTCAAATTAGCTCAAGAACAGTGTGCAGAGTGCTTCATGGAATGGGTTCCATGGTTGAGCAGCTGCATCCAAGCCATACATCACCAAGTGCAATGCAAAGTGTCGGATGCAGTGGTGAAAAGCACTCCGCCACTGCACTTTAGAGCAGTGGAGGCGCGTTCTCTGGAGTGATGAATCGCGCTTCTTTATCTGGCAATCTGGTGTACGAGTCTGGGTTTGGCGGTGGTGTGGGGTTGTTTTTCAGGAGCTGGGCTTGGCCCCTTAGTTACACTGAAAGGAACTCTGAATGATTCAGTATACCAAGACATTTTGGACAATTCCATGCTCTTAACTTTGTAGAAACTGTTTGGAGCTGGGTCCTTCCTCTTCCAACATGACTGTGCACCAGTGCACAAAGCAAGGTCCAGAAAGACATGGATGGCAGAGTCTGGTGTGGATGAACTTGACTGGCCTGCACAGAGTCCTGACCTCAACCTGATAAAACACCTTTGGGATGAATTAGAGTAGCGTCTCAGAGCCAGGCCTTCTCATTCAACATCATAAATGCGCTTCTAGAAGAATGGTCAAAAATCCCCATAAAAGCACTCCTAAACCTTGTGGACAGCCTAACCAGAACAGTTGAAGCTGTTCTAGCTGCAAAGGGTGGACCAACGTCATATTGATCGCTATGGATTAGGAATGGGATGTCACTTAAGCTCATATGTGAGTCAAGGCAAGGGAGCAAATACTTTTGGAAGTATGTTGTATAATTAAGAAAACCAAATACTAAAATAGCAAAAAATGTATTTCTAAAAATGTAACAGTATCTAATTAACCACATTCATGACAAATGAGTATTGGGTCAGATCAAGTTATTTCAATAACCAGTATTAACAAACCTTACACAACTGTATGAATTAAATGGAGAAAGTCAATTGCATATGGCTTAGGATATTTAGAAAGTTGCAACATGGGCCTGATCTTTCTAACTCAAACAGAAACATGTGTTTACATAAACCAATTTTATAATTTGTAATTACAAAGAAGCCTCATAATCCTTAGCTTTTAAGCAGAAACAAAAGCATATGTATTAAAAGAAAATGCCAAAGAAGACAATCCTGCTGCAGAAACACCATTTAATGGCCATCATGCAGAACATAAAAAAATGTGCTTACTCTTCTGTACAGTGATGGAGGCCACGGGCTTTTTTGGAATTTTTTTAGACATTTTAATAGACTGTTATTTTTTTTTAAACATAAGCCCATAAAGCCATATACATGTTATGATACAGGATGTTTACTTAATGCGTTCATGTTTTTTAAATAAATAATGTAATACACACTCACGGAACACTTTGTTAGGAACACTGTACAAATATTGGACTCTATTATAAGTGTTTGTGGTATCTAGTGGATGTATCATTCTATCATTCAGAGTGCATGTGAACATGTTTACCAGGTTGCTGTTAATTATCTTATAATTAATGTAGTCAAATTCATCCACCGTAAAAACTGGGCCAAATCTATTACTGTGTATGTGGTTGAACCCCAATGGGAGCAGCCAAAAGAAGAACTTAGTTCTGTTAAACACTTGGATTAATTACTGTTAAGCACATTTGTGATTGTAGCTGATATTAAATAGTTAACTTAGAAAGAACTACATAGCCACGCATATTTCGAAAGACAAAATGTTGCATATAAAATGAAGTAGGATGGAACATTAACTAACTTGCTAAGATGAATCTTCTTCACTGAGTTTCACTGAATTTTTGCTATTCAGATGCTCCAACATAAAAGATGTGATTTTATAGCAAACTGAGAAATTAAGCCTAAAATGCTTCCACACTTTTGAGGATTTCCTTTTTGAGTCTTCTTGCATGCATTTATTAGTCTGGTGCTGTAGATTAATAGACTGTTAAGTTAGTTGTTAACTAATTTGGTAGTTGATTTAAATTGACTAAGGAGATTAATTGCTGCACCCCTAATGGCCAAACAAGTGGACAGAATACGCTTCCCGGAATGAATTTATTACTTTACTATTACTATAAATTCAGTCAACACAAAAATATGGCAATGACCAAAATTAAACTTTTTTAATGCAAATTACTATACTGCTCACAATAAAATATCCCCTAATGAAATATCCCCTAATTTACAGTGCATCCGGAAAGTATTCACAGCGCTTCATTTTTTCCACATTTTGTTATGTTACAGCCTTATTCCAAATTGTAGTAAATTCATCTCTTTCCTCAAAATTCTACACAAAATACCCCATTATGACCATGTGAAAATAGTTTTTTTGGAGAATTCTGAAAATGTATTAAAAATAAAAAACTAAGGAATCGCATTTACGTAAGTATTCACAGCCTTCGCCATGAAGCTCAAAATTGAGCTCAGGTACAGCCTGTTTCCACTGATCATCCTTGAGATGTTTCTACAGCTTAAATGGAGTCCACCTGTGGTAAATCCACTTGATTGGACATGATTTGGAAAGGCACACACCCGTCTATATAAGGTCCCACAGTTGACTGCATGTCAGAGCGCAAAC
>JAVSBV010072173.1:0-10233 GCA_033117975.1 Parotocinclus spilosoma
AATAAAATATTAGATGTTGGCACCTCTACATCATTGCATTCAGTTTTTATTCACAATTTGTTTAGTGTCCCAACTTTTTTGGAATCCTGTTTGTACTAAGTAACATATATTGAGCAGGTAGACCTAGGTAAACCACAGCATTTGAAGACTTTTTTGCGACTAAATGCGACTAAATATTATTATGCAAATAAATATAATATAAAGCTAATATTCACATCTATCTTAAGTTGATCTGTTCTAATACTGTTGCGCAGAAGAAAACTGGGTGGGTTTAGACAAAAGGTGCTATCTTCTAAACTATCTTTTAGATCCTGTTTTTAAATACCTGGAAATAAAAGCTGTGATGTTGGTCTTTTGTCTCATATTCATCTTTTAAAGTCAAATGCTTTCAGTCTACAGCAATAATAAAAGTATTGGCCTCACTGTTCCAATACTTTTGGAGGGAAGTATATTTTTTATTACTTGTCACCCAGTGACAGGCAGCTTTTTCATAATAAATACTAGATAATAAATAAATATAATAAATACAAAAAATACAAAAATATATATTAAGCCACATTAAGCAGAGGTTGTTAAAGCTCCATCATGACCATACTAAATCTCTGTCCAAGAAAGATGAAAGCCATTTAGCTAGTATCAGACCTGGCAAAATATGTTACTTTAATTCTACATTCTTTGGCAAAATAGGCATCCTCTCCTCATCATGTATTGTGCATCATTATTCCTTGTCCTTGGCCCTTGTCACAGTAACACACTTGTGCTTGCCCATTTTCCTGCTTGTTTACTTGTTGCCTAGCATCCTACCCACCGTCAATCTCTGGATATCAAGTTTCCACTGCCTACGAGTCAGATAATTAGCCAAAACCGTTTAAACCCTTACATTCTATATACAGATTCTATACAGATTCTTTAGGAAAGCAGGATCATCTAAAATGACAACAAGCCAAAATGATGTAATGACACAATAGGGTGTGTTTTTCGCAACTGGTGTTTGTGAACTGATGTGATTATTTCTTCCAAGCTGTGTGGTGGAAATAGAAGGAATTTTTCAACAAAAGATAATGCACACCAAGAACAACAATGTTGTGAGCTGTATATAATAAACCACATGCACTAAATGAGCATCTGTTCAACATGTATTGGTTAAAGTATCTTTAGATAACACAAATCATGAAAATAATATTTAGCAAAATACAAGCTCCAACAATATTTTTTGTATTTTTAATCTGGATTTAAGATTAGGGGTGACATAAAATGTACCAAATTAAACACAATTAAACCCACTCATATGGTGTATAGATGTTGGTCGAAAAACAGCTGGAATATTCCCGAATAAGCTGAAACAGTATTTCTGATGAGGCACCTTTTCTATTGAAATTACAAGGCATTAGGTACTTCGCATCTGATAGTACACACTGAGCTAATAGTTATAGTCTGCGTTGGCTTATGGTCAAGTAATGTAGCAATCAAGTTGTGAAGGTTTTATGTCTGTGCTGCATAGATAAAGGGCTCTTGGTCGGGGAAGAATCGCATCCAAAACCCGTATAGTCACAAGAACGTCATCAAAAACTGCTGTGAGGTACTCTGTGGTCCCACTTATCCCAGGTATGACCATTTCTCACCTCTGACATTGAACTTAATATTGAAATTATTGTAGATACATGTACTTTTCTATTCTTTTTTTGGCTGCCACTGTGGAATTCTCTCTCACTCCCTCTCTTTTTCTTTCTCTCTCTCGCTCTCTCTCTCTTTAGTGTGTTGGATAGAAGAGGGATGATGCCTGAAGAAGCATCTGTCTCTGTCCCTTCTGATACTCCTGGTGCCATACCCTCACTAAGCAACCCACTTCCTCCCAACACAGTAAGACACATAACAAGTACTGTACTGTGTGCAACCCCAAATCAGAAATAAAGTTGGGTAGTATAAAAAAAGAGTAAAAAAACAACGCCACCGATTCGATACTATCATGGTATGGGATGGAATTTTATAACGAGGCTCAATTACCCCCAGCAAACTGCGGAATCCAGGATCATCTACAATGGAGTAGGGCTGCAAATCAGAAGCTATAAACTTCCCTATGGCACGAGTAATTTGCTTTGCCCGTTCACTATCTGCACTTAGCGGCTGCTTAAATGCTGCGACTCGTGTTTTCTCTTTGCTCCGGTAAGTGACGCGTTTGGATGGTGCCTCTGCAAATGAGTTTGCATATTGTAAGTATTAGCACCGATGTTTGATACTCGCAATGAGCAAAGTTTACACACAGTTACCGTTTTGTCCACCATTCTTTGTCCGTCATTGCTGTAACTGACTAGGAAACCAAAATATTCCTACACAGGAACTGGATGCGAGGGTGATTTTGGTTGTTCCAGCTCAGTCTTGCTCTCTCTGCTAGCCATTTCACAGTCAGCTAATCATCCAGCAGGTTAAACAAATCAATAAAATAGTTTTTCCCGCAGTAGCTCGAAACATTGCTCGGGCATTGTAGTAATACACCTGTTATACATCGTGTCACTAGATGTCGTATGAAACTACAGTCCCCACAGAACTCTCCTTTTTTGAATGCTCAGAACGCTCTGTAGATTGCTGCAACTCTGTAGCGCAGGTTTAGAGACGCAAATAATAAAAAAAAATCTTAATGTATTCGATTCACAGGTCGTATCGTATCGAAACCCCCATATAAAAAAAAATAATATTACTATGTGTATCGTGAAACCCCTACAAAACAGTGATCTTGTACTGTTGCGCATCTTTAGACTTTTAGTGTTTTCAGGTGGGACAAAATAACACCTGAAACAGTTTATCGCTTGGTATCATTGGTGCCATTTTTTGTGTTGTGAGAAGATGGCATTACACAGTGGTAAATGCTTTACCATCTCAGCTTTTTATGGAATGTGTAATTGGCCTTATATGCAGGAATGGATGTATTTTAACAGATTAAATGAAATTGACTGAACAAAACACTTGTTCATACCATATGCAGTGAAATAAATGTAATTGTAGAACTGTATTTGTAGTAATTGTTTATTTTTTAGCTGGATTTTCCATACTGTCCCAACTTTTTTTCTGAAATGGGGTTGTATTGTAGGCTGTTATTATAGTAGCATACTGTTAGAGCATCTACAAACAATTAATAGTAATATAAATTGTCAGTTTATTCTTTTTTAACCAGTTATCAAATAATTCCATTACATGACAATTAACAGTGACATTTTTGAGGCCCATAAAATATGTTTATTATATGGGGTAAACCTAAATATTGGTCTTTTTATGTTTCTACTGTCCTATCCTTCACAACCACATGTTTTCTGATTTGGCATTACCAAAGCTTTCTTATTTAAAAAACACTGCTTGTGTTTCTAAAAAGTCTGCTTGTGTTTCTATTTTTTTTGCTATTGTAAAACATTATTCACACTATTATTCAAAAGTACTTGACTTTAGAAAGTGAAATTAAATTGAAAGTCCTATTAATAATGCACACCATCACAAGCATCATCTAAATATATTAACTAAAACTTAAAAATACTTTATATATAACCTTCCACTTATTAACACTAAAAGTGTTTACCTGAATAATAGTACAGTAATTGTGAGGTCCTATCTAAAAAACACACATTTTGCATAATGGTAACCATTTTTTTGGCCACATTATCATACAACAATAAACATAATGGGATTTTTAGCGTGTGTGAGGCTGTACTTAATCCTTATAGATTTTTCCTGTTTGTTCTTTTCTTGGGCAAAAGGACAATTGTTTAAACATTGTCCTTTTGAAACTCTTCATTCTCCATTCTGACTCTGATCAGTATTATTGAGTAACTGTTGTCCTTGTCTTTTGGACCTGACACCCTCAAAAACTTTGCAGCTGTTTTTCCCTTATGTTTGTGCCTTAAAACCTTACCTAGTACTGATCCCAAATAATAAACAAAAGTTGAACTGGTATAAAAAATTAAAATAAAAAAAACATTGTTCCTTAACACCCATTCTAAACTTTCTGTCACAATCACGAGTTGTTTCAAACTAATTTGTCCTTACATGACAGTTTGTACAAAGAGGTAAACAAAAAGTTTTTTTCTACTGTAACTGTATTACTCTCTAACTTACAGAAAACCACATCACCTCTGATTCCTAATGAACACACTCCTGATGAGGCAAAGCCCAGCATTGGAACAGCTGCACAGAAGACTGTGTCCAGCAATCCGAAAGTGGAGAAACCATCCAGTCCAAGAGACTCTTCCTCTAAAACGAGCCCTGCTCCCATTGCCGTGAAAGAATCAGCCCAATAGATCTGAAATTCTCTTCAGGAAATATACACATTTGTAAAGTCCAAAGGAGTGTAGGCTCTGAAACCCAGAGCTGCATCTATTCCTCAGTGTCCATGTGAAGTTGAAGGTCATAGCAGAGTGGCTGCCTCACTGCTGAAGGCTTCAAAATGCACCATGACACGCTGTTGTTTTTTCCAAAATACTGCATGACAAAAACATTCAGAGGAAAAACATCAACAATTGACACTTTTGTTGATGGCATATCTGCTTTGCTGTCCTTCAAGCTCCATTAATGAATGGCTGTTTCGATTCTTCAGTGTTCCATCTGAACTGATACATATGTCTGTACAACATGCAACTTTTTATTGTGCAGTAGCAATGGGTCCTATGCAACACACAACACAACATAAAAGTGAATACAACATAGCAGATTTAGATTTTAATTGCCACCAATGCTTAAAGTGCAAGCCTGGAAATGTTCATTTTATATAAATGGCTAACAAGCACGATGTGGCCTATGTCATCTTAAAATGTATATCATAGTCAGCCAGGTCAGTGGGCCATGTTTGGTAAAATGTAATTTTTTGTTTTCTTAATGTAATGTACAGGTCTAACCAGTGGCACTTTGTAAAGAGCTGTGGAGAGCATGAAAGCTTAACAAGTTTTTTTTAGATGTTTCTGTGGTAAAGGACATTTGCACACACAGCTGCTGTACACCAGAGAGCAATGTTTGTGTGTGTCAGGGTGAATAAGTTGGCCTGTTGTTGACAGATAATAGTAACAGTGCCTTATCTGAAAGTTGCACTATCTTAAGGCCATTTTCAGATAAAAGTTTCAATCTCCATTTCAAAATACCACCCGAATAGTTGTAGTTTTCACACCCTAATGACATTTTGACAAGCAAAAAGAAAAAAAAAGCTGAGAATCAAGAATTTAAGCCATGGTGTAAATGTACATAAATTAAATGGGAGAAGTTGTGAATATAAGAAGTGGACGAATTTTCCTAATTCATCTGATGAGCATACTTTTCCACTGCAGCAGAATTAACGAGAGAAGCCAGCCCACAGTGGCTTTGTAATCACCATTACCATCATAGTCTTTTCTTTTATCTGTAGCCATGACTTGGCAAAATTTGGGTGAGCAACATAATTGCTGAGCTGCATCTTACCATCAGCAGGACTAACAGCATGCATAGTAGATTGAATTTATTTCTTAAACTCACACTATGAGTAGATAATCCTGGATCAGAGTGCGTTTTCCAATGCCTGACCTAAAAAAAGAGTTAGAGGGATATAATATGCAAGTATTTATTATAGGGTTCCACATATGTAAACCAGGTTTGTTTGTGATCTGTGTGAGAGTCGTTTTCGTTGGTACATTTTGTTTGAAAACTAGAAAGTATGCATCTCTGTGTATGCTTAAGAAAATATTTAGTGCAAGAATGTTATTATTGTACAGCAATGAAAGACTTCCATTACCTTTTACTATATTCACAGTATCTCCAATATTTTTGATGTTTAAGATGTTTTCTTTGTTGTTGCTCAAGTGGTTCTTTAGCTCCCTGGACAAAAATGAGTCACACTGACCAATAGCAACACATGGATGCATGTAGCATAATGGTCAGATCTGAAGAAAAATGTTAGAAAAAATATGTCACAGACTGGCAAAGTCTTTGAGTTTCTGTAAGAATAACTTCACCTCAATCTCATAACTCTCATGCAAGTATTTGGAACAGCGGGTACATGCTGGAAGATTAGGTGTCCACTCTGAATTAATCAGCTAGATTGCAAGATTGGGCTATAACAAGCTTATGACAACAGTGGAATCCTTGCTTTACAGACTTCACTTTTTTCGTGAGATTATATGATTACAATTTGAATTTCTGACCACTGTAATAAAGCAGAATATTGTGTATCTAAAGTGAAGAGAAGAGAAGAAGTGTGAAATCAGTATTTATTTTTTTTGTGAATGATTTTAGATGTACAATGTGAAATGATGACTGTAACTTTTACAGTGGTGCTTGAAAGTTGTGAGCCTTAGAATTTTTCATATTTCTGCATAAATATGTATAAAACATCCTCATATTTTCCCAAAAGTCCTTATATACAAAGTATATAAAGCCTGTTAAACAAACAAGACAATATATTATTATTAAGAAATTTGTCATATCTGTGAGTGGCACATTAACTGGACCATGATGGAAAACCATTCTGGAGCAAGACAAACCAAAACTATGATGCTATCAGCACCATGTTTCACAGCAGCGATAAGATTCATATGCTGAAATGTAGTGTTAACTTTCTCTGTAGATGAAGCCTTAATTTCTGTCTTCTGGCTTATCCCCATGTCATGTGATGGGCAGCAGTGTTGGAGCGAGGAGTTATCCTACCCTACCATGCACACCATTGTGGTTCAATGTTGCATTGTCAGATCCCAAATAGAATGATGGTTGCTGGCTATCAATGGAAGGTAAAGTAATGGGTGCTATGACAACACATTTTCTGAAAATCTGGAAATGGTAAAGTAAAGAAAGTGTGTAGTGTCTGGATGGGAGACTAAACTATAGGAGCTGCTTTTGCTTGTTGGTGGATCAAATGATCTTCTCTGCTAAAGCGCATTGAACCTGTTCTCTGTGTGTGTCTGCCCTAATGATATCACTGCTCCCAACACCTCCAAACAGCTAGGTCAGAACAGCCCAAATGGCAGGCAAAACGACCATGCTGTTTCTATCAGTCCAATGATGTGCCCCCTCTCAAAGTCTGTCAACTGGGCAAAATGTCTTCAAGTGCACCATAGAGTCACGTGTAGCGACAACAATCTCTTAGTAAGGTACTCTATAGAAATAGTAGCTTCCAGGGCAGTTATGCCCTTTTGTGGCACGACCCAGTGTCTAATCAGACCACACCTGTAATAATTTACATACTGTATCTGCCTGAAACATAACCGCATGCCGAGTTTTGCAGCAAACCAGCATTTCTATCTTGGTGCATTACTTTTTTTTGTCAATAAATATATTTATGCAGAATATTTTAAATTTTAAGTGCTTTTTGTTTGGCCCATTTTGTTTATTTTAATGCTATAAAATATGCATCTTAATCTTAATTTTAAGACTTAAAATGTTTAGTGCAACAATGTTATTAGTGTACAGTAATTAATGGCTTCCAGTATACTATTACAATATACTTGATGTTTAGTATGATGTTTAGTATGCTCTACTGACTCACACTTGAGATCATTAACATTAGCCAGTGTGAGTGAGGCCATTAGTTGCTTAGACGTTAACGTTCTGTTCTGTTTTGACCTTGTGGGCTGTTACAGTCCATGCTCTTGGAGTGATATTAGTTGGATGACCAACTAATAACACTCCTTCCTGAGTTAGTGATATGACATTAATTAACATTTTGTTAAAATTCACAAACATTTAAGCACCACTGTATGTTTATTTCTAATCACGCTGTACTACATCACCTTAAAGTGGAGTGATGTAAGGAATGCTTGAACTTGAATGCTTTGGGTTTATGAAGACTTTTGAATGTTAATGCCTGATTGTCCTTATGATTTTGGGTGGCTGTGTGCTTTTCCAGTCATTATGGTGTTTGTAGTACTTAGCACTTTGAACCTCCAGTCAAGAATTGCTGGATCAAAAAGATAAGATAAGAGAAGATTTTGATGATATGTCAAAGAAAACCACTGATCAGTGACAACAGTACACCCACTGAAATGTGCACATTTAATTTAAAAAAATTAAATTGTTAATTGGCTTTTTCACCAAATTAGCACAGTCTGTTGTACTACAGAGAGTTGTATGAAGGACCAGGTTGTTAAATGATTGCACTGCACCACTTTTACTGGATTATGTGGTTGGTAAATGATTAGGCTTCAGTGGTAGACTGTACTCCCATGATTTAGATTTCAGTGGAGTGGTTTTTAATACAGTTATTAAAAGGAATAAAAGGATCACATTATCTACAACTCACTTCCATTCAATTTCAAAGCCAAGTTGCTGTAAAAGTTCATACGTACTGAAGATTATTAAGGTTAAGGTCTTCTCTAAATATAGGTTTACAGTGTATGAAATAGTAGATATATAGGCATCAGCTAAATTATGTTAATGTTCACTTTCTTTGTATTAGCACTGTGATTATCTCATACTTTTCACTTATTTTTACATGCTAGATTATTGTGTATGTATTATGCCCATTAAATTATACAATGTCTTATAATTACACTTGTCCATGTATCATGATTGTTAACTAGACAAACTAGTTATGATACAATATCAGTAAATGTGTGAAAACTTATGAATTATGAAGTGCCCAATAATTGTTTAAGAAATAAGAATACATAAAAATGGTTAAAATAGTCTTAATGTTTACTTCATTTTGGGCATATATAAAGTTATGCCCCACTTTAACTTTATGCGTTATGCTAATATGTGCGTTGATGCTTGCTGCTTCACCCATGGGACCCACATTGAATCAGTGTATAATGTTTAAAACCTGGGCAGCTTGTTTTTCATATAAATCTGAAAATAGTGTCTCATGTATGTATGTTGGTTGGTGAGTAATTAATTTCAAAATTCAAAGTCAGAATTATTGATCACTTTTTACAGTGGAGCATTGGCTCAAATATTTTTAATTGTATTATAAAAAAGAAAACTTTAGAGGAACATTGGACCCATACTTCTTGGACAGCTTAGATGATATACCATTCGGTGCATTCGGAAAATCTTCAGACCATTTCACGTTTTCTACATTTTGTTATGTTGGAGGATTATGCTGAAAAAAAAGTTTACCCCATCATTCTGCACTCCACAATGACAAAGTGAAAACATAATTTTAGTAATTTCTGCAAATATATTGAAGGGAAAAATAAATATTAAAGACCTTTCACTGCAAATCATCTCAAGCAATTTTCATGTCTAACAAGGGCTCTGGCTTGGCCACTCAAGGGCTTTAACATAGTTGTCCCTATGTCACTCCTGTTTTTTCTGTACTTTGGGTCATTGTCTTGTTGTAAGGTAAACCTTTGGCCAAATCTGAGTACTCTGGATCAGATATTCATTAGGAATTTCTCTATATTATTTATTATAAGTTTTTCCTTGCACTCTCACACTAAGCTTGCTCAATTTGGGATTGGCCTTATAAGATAATATAATATGCTAAAGCTACTTTAAGATAATGTTCCATTGTAAAAAAAAAACAAAAAAACGCTGCATAAATGAATCTCTCTTGAATCGACTCGTTTTGGGTGGCAAGATGCACTTACTTGCTCAGGTATTTAAAACCCATTTGGAGCAGTGTCTCTGGTCACATTATAGTCTTACATTGGTACTTGTGTTGCACTTTGGGACTTGGCATGGCATTGGTAATGCTTCAGCACGAGGTATGGTAACTTCTCGCTGCACTTATTGTCATCTACTCTTTTTTGAGAGTTACTGCGAGCTGTCAGGCGTTGCTCTGTTTTTAAGTGTCTTCCCTTTGTTTACACGAGCCCAGCTCATCACAGTTATGCCAGCTGTGAACTTTGAATCCGTTTTAATTTTTTGCACACTGACACACAGCCCTCTAATATGTCTAATAAGAAATGCATTGATTATGTGATGCACTGATGCACGGGGTCATACTAGTCAAACGAACCACACTTAAATGGTCAATCACGCCTGAGCATGGTACAAATTGCCTAGTGTGAGTCTACCCTTGGTCACCTCTCTTACAAAAGAACATTGTTTCCAGCAGCTTTTTCAAAATTTTGAAGAGGAAAGGCAGGTTTGAAATTGGTTGATATTTTAGAAAGCATGCAAGACTCAATGTTAGCTTTTCTAATCAGTGATTTAATAACTGTATACTTAAAGGATTTGTGCACATAGCCAAAGATAAGGGATCTTATAGATTACACTGGTCAACAAATGTTCAAAAGTTGTTTGTTTCTGAAATGAAATGAGTCATTCCCTAATGATTTTTATGTGCTG
>JAVSBV010072184.1:0-10233 GCA_033117975.1 Parotocinclus spilosoma
TGGCAGCTTTGGCAGAGGTGGGATTTGAACCCTGGACCTTCTGGTCCATAGTCCAGTGTCTTACCCACTAGGCCACCTCAGTCCCACTAGTCCAGATTGAATTACTCCCATCAGTCCGTGTGGATGTCTGGACAAGCTTTACACATCTAGACTGGAGAATATTTGCCCATTCCTCCTTGAAGACCCATTTAAGTTCAGCCCAGTTTCATGGTTAGCGGCAATAAACTGTTTTTTTTTCTCTCTCAAATATATCCGTCAGATATAAATCAGTGTTCTAACTGACTTTCCTTCGCATAAGCCACCATTTTGCACGCGGTAAAAGAAGCTCCCAATATGCTGAATTTATCAAATACTGTAGGTAAAAAACTATTCGAGAAACCAATGGGGCACCTTTAATCGAATCAGCACCGTGGAAGATGTTGAAACTTTCAACTTTTAAATCCTTCAGCATCTCACCTGCAACTCTTTGTCAGGCAGCAGGTTCAGCTCCTCGCAGCATTCCTTGCAGATGCGCAGGAAGATGTAATCCTTTGTCTTCTCCTCTATCAGGGCCTCGTAGACTCTCTCCCTGGTGCTGGCCGGCTGGCCCTGGCATGCCCGGTCGCGGCTAACAGGTAACAGCAGCACAGAGTTGACCTTCGTCATCACCAAGCGACCTGCCAGTGTGTCCTCAGACAAAGTCTCTGTCAGTTTAAAGCGAGCAAACAGCTGCCCGTTTTGGGCATACTTGGCCCCACCGGAGATGCCCGTCAGCATGAAGCTGGAGACGAGCTGCAGGTTGACCTTGATGTTGAACCTGGAAGACAGCACGGCTTGTAATAGTGTGGTGCAGATACAGCGCACAAGCAAACCTTGCTCTATGAGCAAAACAACGTTCTAGTCGTTGCGACATGGTGTCACTGAACATCAAAATATTTGTGCTCCAAGCAGTACAGTGTGGTCGAATTGCCAAAACTGATCTGTGCACCAGTGATAGCTTGGCAGAAACTAACTGACAGTTTTGGGGCAACCAAGAATGATCACAAATCCAATACCAATCTAAATCACTGCATGGGCTGTAGATCAGATTGGATTCTCCAATATGTATTAACACACATATGTACTGTACATGTATGTGCTGAAAGGGTTGCCAGATCCCACGAGAGACAAGCGTCCAGCCACAAAGACGTGAATTGGACAAAATGGTTCATAATTGACCGTCCTGGCAACCATGAGATACTGACTGATCTGGCAAAACTAATGACTGAAATACAATAACTTAGCTGTGTTCATGTTTTTACATTAGTATATCGGTGTGTGTGTGTGTGGTGTGTGTGTGTGTGTGTTGGGAGGGGGTGGATTTTGGGCATATATTAAATTCAATAGCGCTTTTTACAACGTAGCATTGTCTCAAAGCAGCTTCACAATATTACACTGTCTGAAAAGGTCAATCCCAAGTTGAGCAAGCCTAGGGCGACAGTGGCAAGGAAAAACTGCTAGGAAGAAACCTTGGAAGGACCAAGACTCAACAGGGCACCCGACCTCCATGGGTGACCTAGATGTTAATTAAATAAACACCAAAAGTATACTAAATTATAGAAAAATTAGGTCAATAAATAAAAAACAAACTAATAATAAAAATCTAATTAGTAATAGAAAAATTTAAAAACAAACTAAATTTGTTTTTTGATATATATGAAAATCGGGACATTGATTTAACCCAATAAGGTAAACAATTACACAAGTACAATGCCTGTACAATTGTACACCTACAAGCTGTATCGATGCAACCTTACCTAAATGTAACGATAAGAAGACAACAGACCAATCATCTAATTTAATCTGTTTTTAAATTTAAATAAGCATGTGAATTTAAGAGGCGCCTTGTATGAAACCAGAACCTGTATATAAGTGCAAAATTCACTCTGAAACCAAATGCATGTACTGTTAATCATGGATTACTTTGATCTAATAACACCTGCTGAGGTCGATTCAGGTCTAAACCTCACTGACTGCCAAGTTGTTCCTCAAATCAACTGTGAGATAAAACAAGCATGACACTGCTTTGTACCTTATGGGACTAAAAAGATCAATCAAAAGATAAAGGGTGACCTCTAGTGGCTAGTAATCAAATCAAGCATGCTGTAAATTTTACTGATTCCTACACAGATAATCATGTACGACTTTTACTACAATACTAATAATAATAATAATAATAATCATTTAATATGTGACATAGCACGTCCCGTCTTGTAACATAGGGCATGTTCGTTTAATCGGACCAGCCGGTTATTAAAACCAAAACTATCGTGTTTTGAAGTGGTCCCATTAACCGGACTCGACTATTTATGTTTTTAACACAACCCACTTTTTTCAATAGGGTCCACAAAGTTTTCCTCTCTCGTAAAATCACCCCAGCTGAGCAGAAGAGTGAAAGTTGAAACATTACACTCACTTGCTGACTTCTTTGTACTGAGCGATCTCTTCTATGTACAGCAGGTCGTGCAGGCGGGCCTGATAATTGTCCCGTGTGAGCGACTTATCCAACACGGACTGAGTGAAGAGCTGGTCAGCAGACAGAGGGATCTGATAGCGGCTCAGCAGACTGCGCTCCAGCTCCATGTTTTCGTTGGGAACAAACTGCATGATGGTTTTGCAGGACGAGTCCCAGCGCTTGGCCGTCAACAGAAGCTGCTGCCGTGCCTGCATCAAGTGCTCCAGGTCTGCAGGGGGCGCGAGATCAGCATTCACACAGTGTTACACTCACCGCGTTTACATCGGAGAAAAAAACGAAACGTACGACCAAGCAACAAAACAAACGCATTCTCACCTTCAATGGACGCTGCGTCTACCATCACCCTCTGCATCAGCACGGGTTCCGAGCCGAAGTCGAAAACCACCGTCTGACGGAAAGTCCCGAAGATCTCAGTCCTGAAGGCCACCTCCACTGTGTAGAGGCAGTGATCCATCCCATTCTGTATCAGACCTGCTCCACTCCACTCCTGACAGCCCCTGTCACACACCTGCTGAGGCACCTGAGTGGAGGCATCACCCGCTGATACAGCAGTGACTGAGAAGTGGGGCCGGTTGGCGTCGTAGAGCAGGGCGATCCGGTGCAATATGCGGGCAGGCTGGGGAGGAAAAAAATGGGAGGATCAGACATCTAGAGGTGGGCGGGGAAATGTCCATTAAAACAATAGTTAAACACGGCACAGAAAGGTACGCCAGTGTATGGCATGCCTGCAAGGGTCAGGGATGATCCCCAGACTGGCCATCCATCCCTCAGGCAATTATGCCTGCATGTGATGGCACCACTGGGTCTCAACTTCTTAAAATTAATATTAAGAGAGACAGAGAGCAGGTCCTGATAAGTGAATGAATGATCAATGTTTGAATATGAATGACCTGACCGTCTTTGTTATAATGTTTAATAATGTGAGATGTCTCTATTTCTTACAGTGAGGGAAGCAACCTGACCCCAGCACATCACTACCCGGACTTCCGTTTCAAAACCTATGCCCCACTAGCGTTCCGTTATTTTCGTGAGCTCTTTGGAATCAAGCCGGATGATTACTTGGTGAGCTTTACTCAACCTTATCTAGCCTACCTTTTGAGTTTTATTATTAGACTAAACGGTCATGAACCACATGCTTTGTGCTAATACTAATGCCAACGACAAACATGCTTGCTCTGTGCTACTCCAGGATCTGGGTTAATGTCTTTACATGCAGCCTTATTTTTAGGTCAGATTAGAGATAATGTTCTAGGTTACTTTCATTATTTAGAACATTGTGGCTCAGTTCACACAATATAATCACCGGATAGTTTGGACATATTAAAGTGGATTTCATGTGGCGTACAGATGTGATTGACTGTGTCTGAGAAGATGGGAAGATGGGAGAAGCTTTCTTCTTCTTCCACTGCAAAAGCGACTGCTTTGATCAAGGTAGCGGCAAAGATGGCAAGTCGTTAATCGTGTTTTTGCTGCATGAAAGAGTCCCCTACTCTTTCATCCACTTACTGATCTTTATATTAGGTACACTTTCAGTCTAGTCCATTTTGTCAGTTCCACAGCAGTACACAGCAGTGCTGCTTGAGGTTTTTAAACTTCTCAGTTTCACGGCTGGACTGGAAATATTCCATCTATCCAAAGATTTCCAGCCACCAACGTCCTGTGGGCAGCGTCCTGTGAGACCTGATGAATGAGCTGTCTATCTATGTCACCTGCAAAGTGAAGCAATACGGTAATAGGGGAAAAAGTAACACGGTGTTTGAACACTCCAGCAGCACTGCTGTGTCTCATCCGCTAATACCAGCACAACACACACTAACAAACCACCACCACATCAGTGTCAGAACAGTTCGGAAAATGATTCACCACTCAAATACTGTAGTACCTGACCTGTGATGGTCCTGTGGGGTAATAAAGGGGACTTACAAAGTATGTGGAGGAACAGTCTGCAATTTTAGAATTACAAAGGGATGGCAATCGGAAATGAGAAAAGGAAAATGGATCATAAAACATAGAAACATGGATGTACCTAATAAAGTGATTAGTGAGTTTAATATAGAGGCACCATTGTAGTATATATGGTTGAACATTGTAGTTATACTGTTGTCTGTACATTGATATCTTTGGAACTCATCAGGAGATGCAGGAGGCTTAGTGAGGAGGCATTACACATAGACAAAATGCTATGAAGCAGATGGGCTAAGATGAGTATAGACTTTAATGTAGTAACATTGCATGGGTAACATTCAATTGCAAATTGAATAGCTTTTAAATTTCAGTCACATTCTGCTCTTTTTCTAATATGTGAAAAATTTGAAATATTTGTTTGCAGCTAGATATGGGTCCACCTTTTAGCTGTTCCTAATGGGATTTCTGTTTCTGCAGTGTCACTGCAGCAGACATGCAGTTACTGCTGCTTCAAGCCAGTGAGTCTGAGGCTGTGTGTGTGTGTGTGAGTGTACAAGATATTCATTTGGATGTGTGTATACATACCAATGGGAAAGCATGTACATTTACCTCTGGATGCTCTAAAGTCATACACGTTGATGTGTCAGCAGAATTGTGCCTATCAGAGCAATAATGCTCATTAGCTTTACCATCGAGGTCATCTTCATAATCTTCTCTTCACTCTGCGGAATATCATCACGCAGTAATTACTCTTTTCCAGGGAAGAGACTCCCGTCATTTACAGTTTCCCTTTTGTCAGTCATCTCCCCCTTTTTACTCAAACTCGCACTTCATTCTTATTCCACCGTGGGACACATAGGCCTTTTCAGCCCTCTGTTATCAGTGCTGTGTAATAACGATCGTAATAATAATAAAGGCAAGGACGTTCTAGGAGCAGGATGTCTGCTGGGACTGTGGGACATCCTGTTTTATGAGTTTTACCAGATTCATTTACGTCTGTCATCACCCCAGTTTATAAACCATGCGTTCTAGGGAAGATTATCAGTATAATGCTGAGCTCTTCAAATCCAGTATGTACTGCAATATCTTAAAATGACAGGATATCACGTGCCATGATGACACAGGTCAAGGGTAGTGGAAGCCCTGCTACAGTTGCTCTCACAAATGAATCACCTTTTTTAAATTTACAGCATAAAATCAACCCATTCCAACTTTTTTCAGCTTATCTTTAAGCGGCGAGAAAAAATGGCACCATTTTTCAGGACTGGACAAGACGCCTTTTGCTTTAATTTGCTTTAATTACAATAATCAGTCTGTTCTGATATGACTCTACTAACGTTGCACCTAGATCTGAGTACACTCCTCTTTTTACGATGGCTTGACTTGACGTGATATTTTAATTTACGATGGGAATGTGATTGCGCATAAATATACCTTCAGCAGAAACCGCGTTCTGAATTTTGAATCTCAAATTTTGAAGGGGAATTGATATACAGTATGATACTCTACTGTGCTAAATGAAGAACGTAGCAGTGCCTGACACAGGGAGTCAGCTGGGGGGCTTTGGGAAATGTAGTGAGGAAAAGCCGTGGTCGTGCAATAATGGTTTTATTACATTATGAGTACATTGTTAGAAATTACATGAGATATTCAGTGCTTTACTATGAATAAATGTTTATGAATTTGCTCGACTGTAGGTTAATGTAAGTGTATTAAGCAGGTTTAAGGCAGAATATGCTGCAATATGTGCACTATAGGATATATACACTATATATTTAACTCTTCAGTTTATGATCAATTCAACTTATGAAGTTTATGAAGTATCCTCATCGTAAATAGGGCACTGCCTGTATTTGCATATTTTGCAGTCCAGAATTGTTCAAGTTCAAATAACTGAATGAGCGGCTCAAGGACTTTCACATTTCCACCCTTAAGCCACTGTGTAGGGTTTTTTTGGCAATTTGTTTAGCATTTTTGTCATGCTGGATTGTGAACTATGTCCATGTCTTTACTTGTGTAGCAAATTCTTCATGAATTTATGAATACCTGGGAACATCCATTTCACCTTCAGCTCCTGTCCAGTCCCTGCTACTGAAAAACACCCCAGAATATAATGTTACCACCACCATGCAAAGTATGGTGTATTTTAAATGGTGTACTTTGCTTGGCCAAACATAGCCCTTAAAATTCAGTCCAGAATGTTTAGTCTTGCTCATCTCACCGTAACACCTTTTGCCATAAGATGTCAGATTTTCAGAAGAGGCTTCTGTGTTACCACATTCTATGCAGGCCAGCTTTGTGTAAAGCTTTTGAGATTGTTGTTACGTACACAATCTTGTCATGAAGCATTGTACTTCCAAAAAGTACCCACTGGTCACTGAATGGTCATCAAGTTCAGCAGAATGGCCCAATTTAGGCAAGGTCATGCACTTTACGCTGTTCACAGATCCATAGAGTCCATAGATCCCTGCCTTGACCTTGGTATAGATTTTGCATGTTCTCCTCATGTATATGCGGGTTTCTCACAATGATCTTTATTTATTTTACTGTGCTACACTGTTCTGTGAGTTCATTATTGACAGTGTTCTTCACTGGCAATTACTGTAGTCATACCATTATGGTACTGTATTGAAGTTGGGTTATCATTCATTATCTTTTGCTTAATCCACACGGGGTTGCAGGCTAACTCTGGGCTCAATGGCAGTAACAACCCTAGACGGAGCACCAATCCATCGTAGGGCACACACACAGGCACACACTAAGGGCCACTTTAGAGACACCAATTAACCTAACATGCATGTCTCTGGACTGTTGGAGGAATACTCGAAGTAAACCCACGCAGAAACGGGGAGGATAGTAATTGTATGTTTATAGGGATTAGACATAACAATATACGTCCATTGCCATAATGATTACTGTAGATATTTTTCCACAACTAACTCAGCAGCTAAAAGCAGTGCATTTTCAGCAAAAAAGTTGACGTGTCCAACAGTGGAATAAGAATGATTCCTATTATTCAAGGGACATATGGTTCCCACAAATATAACCAGTACCTGATGACACATACTGACACACAGATGATTGCAAATGTTCTTGTGTGCCCTTGTGCTTGAGGGGTACCTTGTCTGTTCATTTTCATTACTCAGACACTGTGCATTTGTGGGCCACAAAGTGTTTGCATGTTTTTAGAGAGGATGAAGTGTGTTCAGGGTTTTATGGAGAAAACACTCTGCATGTGTGCTTCTATTAAAGAGTATGTGTGTGCTAAGAGGTTATAGAGTGTGTTCAGGATGAAATTAACCTTGCAATGTACATACATGGGTTTAATAAAGTGCTAGGAGAGTGTTCAGGACCTTATTAACTGTGCAAGTAAGTTAAAATGTTTAAAATGGCTAGATTATGTTCAGAAATGTATGGACTGTAAAAATGCTCTTTACATTTTAAGAAAGTAAGACTACATTTTGTAGAAAATGGCTTAAACTCATAGAACATGATTACTAGATTAGTAGACCTACCTGCTTGCTTTATTGTGTATTTATTTTCTGAAACCAAGTATTTATGTAGCAAATATCAAGCAAATATTTCCTCAAACTAAGTTGCTAATAACCAAAAGTAGAAAGATAACCAGAGAGGCTTAGCTTTGGGAACCAGTGCTATACCAACTATCAATTTCAATTCAATTTTATTTATATAGCGCTTTTTTACAATGGAGCATTGTCTCAAAGCAGTTTTACAATATAATGTTATCTTAAAAGGTCAATCCCAAGTTGAGCAAGCCTAAGGCGACAGTGGAAAGGAAAAATTCCCTGAAAGCGGTAGGAAGAAACCTCGGCAGGACCAAGACTCAACAGGGGACCCATCCTCAATTGGTGGCCTAGATGTTAATGAAATAAATACTTAAAAGTATCTTACATTATAGCAAAATTAGGTTAATAATTTAAATCAATAACAAATTAATAATAACATTTAAATTAGTAATAACATAAATAAACAAAAGTATAAAACAACTATACTCATAAAATGAGTCCTCAGTGGGTGGTCCTTGGAGGCACATCGTGTCCTAACGTCCAACCGATGGAGGGAGTTACTGCACTCTGGTGACATTGGTTTCTGTTGATTGAGACCAGCAGAGCGACGCAGAGCGCATGGCGCATGGTTCCAGAACTGGCCTTAGAACATCAACTCTGAGAGAAAAGAGAAAATGTAGTTAGTCATGGGTAAGGAGCACAGAGTCTATTATCCATTACTGATGCTTGTGCAGCATGAAAACTCCGGCAGCTCTAACTATAGCAGCATAGCTAAAGGGAGAGAACCAGAATTTAACACAGCCAGGAGGCTGTTATAGTCTAAATCTAACTAAAAGTTTGGGTAAATAAGAATGTCTTTAGTCTAGACTTAAAGATTTGGAGTGTGTCTTTAGAACATGGTGACTCACTGCTTTGTGTTTCCTGCAGGTTTTCTGAGACCTTCTGCACTCAAGCCCTTCAGAATCAGTAAGAACTTCTAACCAGCTGAGACCTTCTGGACTTGTGATAAACGTCTCCCACCCAGAGCGCTTCAAGACTGCGGTGTGCATGAGTGCCTGTGGTGAGGAACAGAAGGTTTGGAGGCCATGCGTCAGTTGAAGGGAAAGCCAAAGAAGGAGTCGTGGAAGGATAAGAAGGAGAGAAAGCAGGCCATGCAGGAAGCACGCGAGCAGGTCACCACAGTGGTCCTGCCCACAGTGGCCGTTCTCATCCTCCTCATCGTCCTCTTCGTCTACGTGGCGACCAGACCAGGAGTCACCGAGTAGAGAATCCGTTGATTACCTCCCTCTATAGTGCTCTCTGTACGGGTGTGTTCCAGTCCTGGTTCTCGAGCGGGTTCTGCTTCTAGCCCTGATAAGCGTGCCGGGCGAATCTCAGGCAGTTCCTGTCAATATTCGGTGCCAAAACGCAGAACGGAAGCTGTTTGGAAACGAAAACAAAAATGGAGTCCTTTCTATTTTTCTACAGTGCATTTCTAACAAGGTTATAAAAAAACTTCAGTGACGTACTAAAGCAGTTACGAATGAAGCTTAGTTTGTAATGTTATAAAGAAATAACATTCGTGCAACGTTCTCAAGAGTCTTTAAGTTGACCCTGCATTTCAGTAGTCTTTAAAAATGTCCGGAACCACTTCGTCCCACAATTTGCCTTCAGGAAATCCCTGACTCCATTTTAAGGGCCGTTCCATTACTCTGTTACCTGAAGCCTGAAGTGAAGTGTATTAGATGAGCCTCGGGGGAACAAACGGGCACTTCAGCATTTGCCCAGGAGAACTTTAGATTTGTAAAGACAAAGGTGTTTATTAATGTTAGCTTAAACAAAACAAATCATAACAATGCTTAGAAATCGTACAAATATTGTACACGGTACAATAAGTCCCCTTTTTACAGTTTATTGGGAATCCGATACACATAAATACAATATTTTTTATGAAATTCGTTATTTCCCCAGGCAAGTGATACGAGTGCGTGATTTACAGAGTCACATGGCAGAAGTGATGAGTGATGAGTGCTGGCAAATGTAGTAAGGAAAAGGGCGTGCTCGTGATAATAATCATTTTGTTTTTCAAATTACATGATATATTTAATACTTTATTACAAAATAAGCTTTATGTGAAAGATTTTGCCCCGCAGTAGGTTAATGGAAACCTTTTAAGCATGGTATGGTATACATTATAAATACTGCTCACGAAAATTAGGAATTACAGTCGATTCCGGTTAATGGGACCATGTCGGGACGCGATTGTTTTGGTCCTAATAACCGGCTGGTCCGATTAAACGAACATGCCCTATGTTACAAGACGGGACG
>JAVSBV010072195.1:0-10233 GCA_033117975.1 Parotocinclus spilosoma
GTGTGTGTGTGTGTGTGTGTGTGTGTGTGTGTGTGTGTGTGTGTGTGTGTGTGTGTGTGTGTGTGTGTGAGAGACCTCCTGTCACTGGGGGCACCACTGCTCTGTCAAATTACTACTATCCCAGCCATTGTTTGATGTTCTTATACCAGCCGGGTGCTCGTAAAATGGAACAACTTTATCCTGCCAAATGTTTAAAAAGAGTTTTTTTTCTGTCCTCTTGAACTTAAAATGACCAATTAACAAACCTCGAGTGTATTAATTATTGCTTAAGTAAAGCCTCTGCCTTTTGCTGAAGCCATTAGGCCTGAGAGTGTAAATATACAGTGGCGGAAAATCCAGCTGCTTTGTGCTGGGAATAAATTCATTGCTATTGCTCGAGCGCACAGCATCACAGCATCACAGCATCACAGCATCACAGCATCACAGCTTGTTGCATGTGGAGAATTGGCTGCACTATCTGGGGAGGAGATGGATCCACGCCTGGCTGTTCCTCTTCAGCACTGCCCCATTATGTGGCTGGCATAAGGGAGAGGAATACAAATATTTGCCAGGGAGAATCGAGCAGACGCACAGTAGCCCTGTGAGATCGATTTTCCTGTTCATGTATAAACTAGAGATTGTCAGATTAATTCCCAGGGTTGAAGCAGAGAGCAGATCGTAGCAGACACTGTGAATTTTTAATGATCACCTCATAATGTTAAGGAGATCATGGTTACGTCGATGATGTGTTTCGGCCAGGTACTTTCTCTCGTTCTCTTTTTCTCTTGATGTTTATCTCACCTCTTGCTGATTGGACACAGAGTAAGATGTAGCTCCTAATAACAGCAAGAAATTGCACAAAAGGACAAGTGATTTCACGGGACCTCAGTCATTGCGGTGGTTAAAAACATTGTGTTTATATCTCGTTTCAGGATAGAGCCGTGATTACAGTCATCATCCAGTTCTCCTTCCTCTTTTCTCTTGTACACAATTATGGCTTCTGTGGCCCTGCTGCTGAAAAACACTCAAAACGAGCAAGATAGACAGACTGAAGCCTTCATGCATGTCGGCTGTGAACCAGCACTGGAACAACCTGCTGTGTCTGGAGAGCACTATGTCTCACACCAGCCAATTCAAAGTTTGGTCTCCCCGAGGCTGCATCACTGATTGGGAAATCCAGCCAGAAGCCTCCAGACCTTGGAACAGCCAGTTTAATCAATAGTGGTATTATGAATAGATTCAGGACTGCCAGCGGACCTTTTTATTTCAAATAGTCTGATGTTTAGACTTCAAATGTGTCTTTTTGTCCAGTGAAATTACTTTAGCATGTCTACATGTACTTAAGCATGGAATTATACTCTTTGGTTCAGCTGAACAATAATAATAATAAAAAAAATGTGTTGTATTTATATGGGCAGCACGGTGGGTCGATGGGTAGCACCACTGCCTCACAGCAAGAAGGTCCCGGGTTCAATCCCAGGGTGGAGCGGCCTGGGTCCTTTCTGTGTGGACTCTGCATACCCCCCGTGTCTGCGTGGGTTTACTCCGGGTACTCCAGTTTCCTTCCAAAGTCCATAAGACATGCATGTTAGGTTAATAGGTGTCTCTAAAGTGGCCCTTAGGCTGTGTCTGTGTGCATGACTGTGTGTGTGTGTGTGTGTGTGTGTGTGTGTGTGTCCTATGACGGATTGGTACCCCGTCTGGGGTTTTTCCTTGCACCCACAGTTTCTGGGTGAGGACCATCTGGCCCGCGACCCCGTGTGGATTAAGAGGAATATAATGAATAAATGAATGTATTTATATAGCACCTTTCTAGTACCTTAGCACAATACAAGTTCTTTTGCAACAAAAAACTCTGAAGGAAGAGAATGAAGAGCAGAGTCGAAGAGCTTGAGGAAGGGCAATCCACAGTTTTGAGTCATTACACTGAATGATCTGCCACCGGTGATGACCAAGTTGTATTTCAGGACCTCCAGGGGACCAGTGTCAAAGGACCTGCCTTCAGCTTGGGGTATAAGGTGCAAAAGAGCTAAATAGCCCAGAGCCAGACCATTAAAGGATTAAGCTAGGAGCAGAACTTTAAACTGGATTCTCAGGGGGACAGGTAACCAGTTAAGTTGATGGTGGTGTAATATGAGCTGATTTTTTAGTATGTGTGAGGACCCGGGCAGTTTTAAACATATTGGAGAGACTGTATGGTTTTGTAAGAGAGGCCAATGAAAAGAACATTGCAATAATCAACCTAGAGAAATGAACGCATGAACCATAATTTCAGAATCTTTGTTTGACACAAGATTTCCCATCCACAGCAGAAAAGTTCATGGTAAAATCTGGAGTCTTAATGACAGTCATGTTTGAACCAACAAGCAAAACTGGACAGGAAAGCAGACAGAAAATGAGGGTGGAAGGCGACAGGGCAGAGATAAATAATATGAAATGAATGTAAATTATATATATAATGTTGAATTAATAATAGGCAAAGTATTACAAAGTTATTACATTTTCTTATTTTTATTCTTGCATGATGAAAAGAATCTTAATCTGGTCTCGGTCTTTGTCTTCACTTCCAAAACCCCTGACATCCATCCCTGTATGGTTGGAGGAACAGAAACAGAAGAGTCACAGACCTGATGAGCACAAGAACATTTTTTAATTTTTAAATTGTACAGGTACCACTGCCCAGAATGACCTGTAATCCAATCGTTTCCCAACAGTTTGCTCTCTGTCAGATCGTAATTAAGACCATCTCCATAATTACAGATTTTTTGCCAAACCAAGACTTTTGGAAACTCATTCAGGGCAGAATTTCCAGCAGAGTTCCTTACTGAAATGGTCTCTTGAAAGTGCCTGTTAGATGTGGACTAATTCTGAAGCAATATGGTGTGTTTGGAGATCAGTATGGGTCACACTGTCCAATTTCAAAGGCCAGCCGTCCCAAAGCAGCATCACTGATGGAGAAATGCAGCCAGATATCCCCAGGCCTTCGATCAGCAAATTTAATCAGTAGTGGTATTATGTGTCTGCTAATGTTCCTGCTCTCACGAGGCTGACGTCTGGTTCTCCCCTGATACAGGAGAAACCATCTGAGCTTTTCATATTACTTTAATTTAACACAATTATCAATTTAATCATATCATGCTGCTTTAATTTCACGTTGCCAGTGGTCGTGATGTCCACACCTTAATGAGTATTTCAATGCTTAACAAAAAGCAAGCCTTATACAATGGCTGGTTTGCAGGAAAAAGAATAGAGACATAACATTTTGGTTGCTTATGTTGACTCTGAAGGAGTTCTAACAGACTTTAAACTAAGTCATTAAGTAAGTTGCTCAAATGTTAATCGACTCTTATTGGCAATCGTTTATCGTGGACAAAATTTTGTCAACAAAAGTCAGCGATAGTCAAGGTTGCACTCTATAGAGAAAGCTGCAAAATCCAAGCTGCAAAACAGGGCGATGATAACATTTACCAAGGCTGTTTTTGCTGTCTGAGAGAAAGCAACGAACATGAGAATACATGTGTAGAGCCAATACCTATTAGAGAATGAGAACCATTACCTTTAACCTCTGCTTTCACTGCATCAGTGTTTCAAAATGCATGCCAAAACAAACTGGGATAAGACGGTCCTGCTGAGAGCGAGTGAATTTGGAATGAGCACACAGCATGCAGCAGCGGCGTGTCTGCAGGAGTCTATATATTGAGTGAGAAAACTGAAGTTGTGGTGAAACAGCCTCATTCCTTCAGTGGGAATCAGAGGAATTGGTCAATACCCAAACAATAAGGCAAAGACTGGATCGGGATCTGCTAAAACACCCCCACCCAGTGCTAAGGTGTTGAATCTGCTAACCGAATAGATCCCATATAATAAACTGTCTGGAGCATGGAAAGTAGGCAGATAGAAAGTGACTCCATCTATGTTGATTTCAGGGTCAGGGAGGTCTTTGCCAGGACTTGATTGTTTAAGCTTGTCCAAATTGAACTTCAGAGGAACAGGGCCATGGGAGAGCCTGTGCCTAAGCTGACAGCACAGGGACCAGGCAGGAACAACCCCAAACAGGGCACAACACATCATAGGGAATTCATATACATACTCCCAAACTAAAGATCACTTAAGAATAATTAGTTACCTAGTAACCTAATGCATGTGTTTGGGCTGTGGAAGGAAACCGGAGCACCCGGAGTAAACCCACATGGACACAGTGAGGATGCAGAGTAATCCACCTGGGTTTGAACCCAGTATTCTCTATGTGAGGTGACAAGGCTACCCACCGAGCCACCGTGCCAATATGTATATAATATATTTCAAAATGAAATATCCCAGCATTTGTGAACACGTTTTAAAACTTATTTGAGAAACACCTACATTATCCTACAGTTCAAAATCATGAACACAAAGCTTATTTTATAATAAAGCACTGAAAGTCTTTGACAATTCACTGATGAACATATTACACCACTGTTTACTTAACACACTCCTGATTGCCTCTCATAGCACAGCAGAGTGCAAGAGAATATCGTACTGAGGAAAATCGAAATGCAAAATTCAGGAAAGGGTTCCTGCTGAATGTGTATTTATGTGTATTAATGGATTCTCTTGAAGTTAAAATATTATAAACTAGACCAACAGTGGCAATTAAAAATAATTAATTCTAATAAATAATACAAAAAATTAAGTCTTGAAGTCACTGGCATTGCTTTAATTGCACTCCACTGTTTTACTTTTAGAATCCTTGAGTTTAAAATAACTCCACACAGCTGACATGAGCCTGCTGCTAGCTAACAGTTTTAACTCGACTTCCAGCTATTGCTCACGTGACACGTCTACATTTACGGCATGTCGTCCAGATTGTAGTAAAGCATAAACGTGATAGGAAAGATATCAGATATCTCCGATCCAGTGATTTTGCCACATATTGTGCCAATACTGATACAGAATATCGGATCGGTACAGCCCTATTAGTGAGTAACCTGATTTTTCAGTCCTGGGCTGAGCTTAAATCTTGAAGGTCTGATGGTGCCGTTATAGAGTGCTGAGACCTACTGAGCATTTTCATTTCATTTTCAAGCTTATTTTAAATTTTTTTACATTTACATTTACGGCATTTAGCAGACGCCCTTATCCAGAGCGACTTACAATTTATACGGTCTTACAGTCCAGGCAATTGTGGGTTAAGGGCCTTGCTCAAGGGCCCAACTGTGGTAGCTTGGCAGAGGTGGGATTTTAACCCTAGACCTTCTGGTCCAGAGGCCAGTACCTTAACCGCTAGGCTACCACAGTACCACCATTTTTCAGATTTAGACCGAAATGTTTCATTTGAATCCAGAAGATTGACATAATAACAGATGCAGGTACTTTAAACGTCTGAAATCGACTGCTGGTACATTTATGGAAGAGCTGCGGCTGTGTTGCTGTTCTAGATGTTGATTTTGCTCTGGTGCTTCACTGGAGCAGCAGCAGCTGACAATGATAAAGTGATATTTCCAGCTTCTCCAGGGAAACACATGGCATGAAAACAAATTCTCATCTGCTAATATAAATCTCTACCGTGTACGAGTTCACACTTTCCTTAAAAAGCCCTGAAGTCACCGGTTCCTGTGACTTGGCCAATATGTCTCAGTCTCTCATCGCTTTTATGCTAGATCCTCTGGAACTGGACTTTTGGGGGTATACCACTTTATCACCAGTTATCTTTTTGGCTTAAAAATCATTGTTTAGTTTTGGGATGGCATTTGTGATTTGATTTAAATCAGACATAAATAGATCAGATAACCTATTGGGGGGGCAATAGCTGGTTAACACAGGAGTGGCTTCAGGAGCAACTTCATAACGTGTTTTCATCTGTGTCCTAGGAAACCAAAAACACCACCATCATGAACAAATACACTCAGACTGTTTTTTTTCTTTTTTCCAAAATGTCCAGCTGTCATAAGAATCAAGAGTCTGGCTCGTTCCGAGTTGTATATTGATTACATACTATTTGTTATATCGTTGCCATTTGCTGTAACCTGCTCGTACTTGCTGGTAGGGCGGAGGCCTTTAGATTTGTCAAAAAGTTTACAACACATACTGAATGGAGAATTTGCTTTGTAATTAATCCCTCGTGACAGAGAGTTGGGTGCTTGATAAAAAAAAAAGCACGATAAGGTAATTTGTAGATGTTTGTCATTCCAGAGGTGAAGCTTTATACTGGCTCATTTCCGCGCCTAGGGGACTGTGTGTACTGCTCGGAAAAGGCTTATAAAATTTGTCAGCATGCTGCTGGAGTAAATCTTTTAAAGACAGGACTGGTACATGCTAACCATTCCTGTCTTATGACACAGCTCTGGGTCTTAAACTGAAAAGGATTTACAGCTACTGTGTCCACAGTAGATGGATCGCTGATCGCTCTACAGCTCGGCCTCTGATAGATAATGCAGAGGTCAGATTTCTGAAGTGGCATTGGATTGACGGAGTGGGTTTACAATCAAAATTAGACTTTTGCAGTGTGAAGAAAGCTGATAAAGAGAACCGGGGTTTAGCTCAGCCATCAGATTTATCAGCACATGTATCCCCCTACTCTGATGTCAATCGTTTTTCTCAGTCTGCACATGCACACAAACATAAGTGGATTGTACCAGAGTGTAGAATTGTCCTGGAGGCAGCTAGCAGAATCAAACACGGATACCAGGTACGCTTATTCTAAGCAAATTTGGGCATATTTGTTTCCATAAAGTCACTTACAAATTTCCGATTTTTGTTTTTTTTCAACATCTAATATACATGTTTAACTGCTCAAGTGCTCGGTCCCTCACATTGCAGTACGTTGGCTGCACTGGGCTTCTTTTTAGCCAATTTGCTTTTTTTGGGCTTGTTTCCATAAACCTGGTTACGTTTCTCTCGTGAGAACTGGCAACCGTGGAATTCAATGCAGCTCAGATGAAATGACTTTTTGGCAAACTTGGAGTATATACTAAAGAATATGAAGAATATTCTTCATCTTCTAGATGGTACTAATTGTGAGATTATTGGCTGGTTGCAAAGTAAAAAATTGTGATATAAACCTGAAGCTTTCCCATTATTTGCTTACATATATGTATGTAATGTCGCTGATTGCATTATTATCTATTATTTTTATACTTTAACAGAGTAAATTTAGCGAGGACAGTAATAAGTATTGAGATTGACATTTTGATTGACATTTTAAAGGAAGTAATGAGTAAGGTACTCCTAGTTTCATTTAGAAAGAAGTACTTTTTTGAGTAACTACCCCAACACTGTTGATAATACTGTTCAGCTCCCTATGACAGGGCTGACATGTTGAATATCTGCATGTCTGCTCTTGAACTTTTGACACAGTCCCTGTTGAGAGTCGACAATAAATATAGCTGTTCTGGTTTGATTGGCACATCGCCTGACAGATCTGCACACGCCCACTGTTCCTGGGCGAGCCTGCAATAAAATAAGAACAGCTCTTTTATAGTGTTATTCACATGTATCGTTAACAGTAAGGGCGTCGCCTGGCCTGCTATTCAGAGCAAAAGACATGAATATTTTCTTTCTCTCTGTGAGTGAATTTAGGGCTTTTTCCTAAACAAAGGAACGTAATTCACCCTGTCTTGTTGAAGGAACCTATACACATTTAATAACACAATACTTTTAACACAAGGACTTTTGTACAACCCATAATAAGATTCTGCACCTCATAATGCTCAGTGATAAATTTGTTTGAACTTTCTTACTTTAATGTCCAGTACAGATGAGCTACAATATCTTTTTGCATTCCTACAAATAGGAAATATTTTAATAATGCAGTTCACCTTACCTTACTTACCTTAACTTGAGGACTAACCTGAATCTCACTGGGTTTCACTGAAGGCGTTTTAACTGAAATTTCGTAAAAAAATGTTATTTTTTTTATTTACTATATAATGAAATGCATAAAGGTGTACTATAATAATTCTGTAGTATGATTACTGTAATGCACTAACATGCTGGTGAACGTGTTAGTACTATATTACAGTGTGCCCCCCTAACGAGCAGCCAAAGGCAACAGTGGAAAGGAACAATTCCAATTCCCCAAGATGCTTAAGGAGGAAATGTTGAGAGGAACCAGACCAAATGAAATGAACTTACGCTCCTTACAGCGATTTTGATTTTAGGCTTAGAGCAGGATTCTCACTTTACAGAAACAAAATCTCATCCTCACAGATACTCTGTCATAAGATGATGGTTAACATCCTGCTCAGATAAAAGCAAAATGAAATGATGGAGCTCACTGGATTGAATGATACTGTGCAGATGGGGGTCAGATGTACAGAAAGGTCTGAGCAACAATATATTAAGCTTAAAAACTTTCCATAAGTGTAGGATTTATCATTGGGTTCAGCTTTGTTAATAAATGGGTAACAATCGGTGACGTCACATGATGGAAAATCTCAAATTTTGAATGTAAAATTTTATACAACTAGAGAAAAATAATAATTTATTTAAAATAATACAAGGATTAAAAGCAGAAATGAAATATGTATGAAAGCAACTCTTTAGAATTACAGGTATTTTTTTTTTTTTATGTCGGTCAAATCAACATACGTTCACTTTAATAGCCAAAATCTTATCTTAATCTAAACCTTATTTACATTTATGTCATTTAACGGACGTTCTTATCCAGAGCAACTTGCAGTTCATACAATCTCACAATCTAAGCAATTGTGGGTTAAGGGCCTTGCTTAGAGACCCATCTGTGGTAGCTGGGCAGAGGTGGGATTTGAACCCTGGACCTTCTGGTCCATAGTTCAAAACCTTAACCACTAGGCCACATATAATAAGAAATAACAAAACTGTCTTAAATGAATCACATCTGAATGACAGTGATATAATATTTGAATAAAACGCTACGTGCAAAATATCTAAACTACTATGTGACTGTGACTGGTCAGTATCCATCATGTTTCACAGAATGTAATGCACAGCAGCAAATCATTACTTCAGATTTCGTATAAAAACGTATAAATAAGGACTCATGCAGGCTCTTTTCCAAACTCAAACCACCATCAACATGACTCTAAAGGGCAATGTTCCAGGTGCCCAATCATCCATTCGTCTCCTCAGAGCTGTGGTCCCAATAGGACTACTTCCTTCTTCATGCCCTCACCTTTCAGTGGCAATAGAGTGCAAACAAACTGACCAAAACAGGACATGTTTAAACCGTAACTCAAATGTAAGCTGTCCGGTTCAATTACTCTGTTAAATGGAGTGTTTATGAAGCAGCAGCTTGATGCTCTCTTCCAGCTCGGTGACAATTTCCCAGTGAGGCAAAGGAAATTGAAGGGCAGACGGGTTGTTTAGTTCTTACAAAATCTCGGCCCTTCTGTCACCCCTCTGGTGCATTTGGTTGCTAACTGAGGAGCTGCTAGAACTGCCAGGTCTTTTTTTATCACCCCATGCCAAGGGAGTGAAAATATGAGTCACCCAGTGTGTACAAACAGAGAATGTGCACGTACAGGATTGCAATAAATAATCTACAACACCTAGCTGCTGTTTATTTATCTGTAGTATGTCAGGTATCAATATTTATGGTGTTAGCTGTGAGCAGCCCGTTACTGCAGCATTCAGAGTTACGCTTCGGTCTGTAAAAAGGTCGACACGGAACGCAAACTGCACCGAGATAATGACTTCATCCCAGTGGTTAGCGCTTGAGAAGGTGCTCTGTGTATGTAGTGGTTACCTGGACAGCGAGAGGATAATGCGAGAGACTGATTGTTCCAATCTAAGCATGAGCTTAACCCCTGTTTATTTATTTCCAGGACCTTCCAGGAAATGATTATCGTCACCTCAGTTGTATATACTTTAACATTTTTGGTGCTCACTTTCTGATGGCATGACTTCAGCTGAGTAATATCTTAGTTCCTCTAGGATCAATAACAGTCAGGTGGTAAAAGAGCTCACATAAAGTCAGCCGGAGGATTGAGGGAGATACAGCCCTCTGATGTGGTCTGAGTAACGGTGTGGGGCTGGAACTAAAGATGGGAGAACAGAACACTCCCAAGAGTGAAGCTGAAGCAGAACAACATTTTGGTGTGTGAAAACAGCCCAGGAATTTGACCAACAGACTTTAGAAAATGGACCATTGTCAGCTGTGCAGTAAAGATCTAAACCTATTACCTTTGTTTATTTGCTATCGGGGACAGCACTGTGGCTTGGTGGGTAGCACCACTTGCCTCACAACAAGAAGGTCCCGGGTTCAATCCCAGGTGGGGGCGGCTTGGGTCCTTTCTG
>JAVSBV010072206.1:0-10233 GCA_033117975.1 Parotocinclus spilosoma
TCTGTGTGTGTGTGTGTGTGTGTGTGTGTGTGTGTGTGTGTGTGTGTGTGTGTATGTGTTTATATATATATATATATATATATAGAGAGAGAGAGAGAGAGAGAGAGAGAGAGAGATTAAAATGCATTACGTTTAAACGATTTCTTTACCACAGGAAAGGTATTGTATAGTTTTAAAGTTAAGTAAATTATAAATGTATTTAATGAGAAATAATATAAATACCGTATGACTTGATAAAATGGTAGCTCTCTCACCTTGCACAAAGAGTAACCCTCATACAGATGAAACCTCCCTTGCATGAAAACACAGGATTTTCCTTTCACTTGACCAAACACAAGGTGCCCTTCGTGACCAGGAACTAAACAGCAAAAGAACCAGAACATTGTGACTTTTTTATCATATAAAAATGCTTTGGAATTGACTTGATAACAAACTAATTCATTTTTCCTTAAATATGATCTGACCTTCGTCAGTGTCTTAATAACTGACCAATTTATGTAATTTTCATGGCTTTGTTGCTTGTTGCATGTTGTTTTCATGCTTTATCCTTGTTTTACTACAATCCCAAATTTGCATATATGGTATTATTGGATTATATAGCTGAAATTAGTAAACGTCTAAAGGCAGTCATGCAGCTCCAAACCATAATGCTTTACAGTTGGCCTGTGTTGTGGTGTGTCATCCGTTTATAGACATTGTCTAACTGTTGCCTAATGAACAACCCAGTCTTTAGAAGTTCTTGTTTAGTCATTTTCAGCTGCCTTTATCACCTGGATTTTCTGCTTTTGGTTTGGTCGAGGACATGCTTCATAAAGACAGCTATGAGAGCAGATTCAGACTTTTATAATCAATGTAACCTTGTTAAATAGAACATTTTGTTTGATATGAGCAATTGAAAAAGGCAAACATTTCTCATATTTCTTTAACCTGGATGCTAAATGTTTACACTGTGTAGGATAAGCTTTGTTAGTGAAAACACATTTTCTTTTCTGTACTTTTGTCAGTCTAATGCACCATGATGTATGAAGCAATATAACAATAAGCTGGTGCCTTTAAGCCATGTCCAACCAAAACAAAAAGTTGACTGCAGCTGAAATATGTTTTGAAAGGTTATTAATAAATCATAAGCAACTCCATTATAGGTTTATGTTCCATGTGATCCAGAGGCTTAGAAGAAAAATAACTAATAAATCAATAAGTCAATAATTTAAATGATGAGTTAGAAGAAAATCAACCCAAAGTGTGCGATTATAAAGGTAAAACATTTCACTGCCAGGTCAGGCTGACCAAACCTGAACAAATGTAACCTGCAGTGTAATGAGACAGCAGCTGGATAATTGCTTGCCTTGTGTGAGTTTTGACAGATGGCTCTGAGAAACAGTTATTGTACCAAAGAACATGTATTATTTAAAAAACTTCCAGAATTAATGAGCATTTTAGCAGCTCAATCAGCCTGTTCTTGGTGCCAAAAAAGCTAAAAAAAAAAAAAAAAACCAGAAGGTTTAATGAGAAAAGTTAAATGTTCTTTTCACTATCAATGACTTGAATTTTCAATTACTGAAAGCTGTGTACTAATCGTGAATTAACAGCTACATTGTTGGACAAATCTGCAAATTGTCAAAAGGGGGAAAATAGAAAAGCAGTATTGGTCCAAAAATGAGTATTTCTCTATTAAATGAAATCAAATAGTGGTAAGGAGAAACTTCTAAACTACTAACGAAGAAAGCTTGAGAGGAAGCAGGCCTGAATGTAGAACTAGTTCTTCTCTGGTTGCTTTTTCAGTCCTACTTTTGATAATCTTCTAACTTCTACTTCTACTTCTTTTACCTTTAATTAATTTCAGTACACAATAGTGTGGTTCAACTTAAATATGCTCTAATGACAGTTTATATTTATAAGAGCACCATCTTATTTTATATCACTTACAACTCTTTTATGGACCTGTTCAGCAACAATAAACTGTAGCATTTAAGCAATGCCTAATTTATTTAAACAATGCTTAATTATTATTAAGGGGCCCAAAGTGTGCCCAAAAAAATATCTTCCACACCATTACACCACCAGCAGCCTGAATCGTTGATACAAGGCAGGAAGGATTCATGCCTTTATGCGGTTTATGCCAAATTCTAACCAGACCATCTGAATGCCACAGCAGAAATCGAGACTCATCCGACCAGGCAACATTTCTCCAACTTTTATATGTTATATTTAGCTTAGCCTGTCTGAATTGTAGCCTCACGTGCTGAAAGTAGTAGCCCATCTGAGTCAAGGTTTGATGTGTTGTGCATTCAGAGATGCTCTTTTGCATACATTGGTTGTAAGAAGTTGAGTGTTTATTTAAGTTCCTGTTGTCTTTCTATTGACTTGAACCAGCCTGGTTGTTTAGCGCTGTTCTCTGACATCATGTCAAGACCAGATTTTTTCTATAGCACTTTCAACATTGGAGCATTGTCTCAAAACAGCTTTGAAATGTTATTATTTTGTAATATCCAATATATAAACCCAAATTGTGAAAGGCTAGGGCGATTAATAATAGGAGATTATTAAATATTATTAGGAATAAACTTTGGGAGGACGAAGACTCAAAACGGGACCCCACCTTATTGGGCAGCTTAGATGATGTATGTAGGAATTACACTTAAATTATAGAATTAATTTATATTAATATACTGCTCACATAAATTAGAGGATACTTCAAAATGGCATATCCCATAATGAAATATCCCCTTATTTTTGTGAGCAGTGTAGTTGAAATACACAGAAGCTAAATAAATAATTCAGATACAGATGTTTAAAAATCTAATAATTCATAATAAAAATATTGTAAATGGATCTTAAAAAATGATAAAGTAACGTAAAACGCAACTCACTGGATATTTTCACTTTCCGGATCATTCTTTGTAAACCCTAGTGATGGTGCTGTGTGAAAATCCAGCAGATGAGCAGTTTCTGGAATGCTGAAATACTCAGACCAGCCCGTGTGGCACCAACAACTATGTCATGTTCAAAGTCACCTAAATCGCAATTCTTTCCAATTCTGATAATCGATTTGAACTTCAGCAGCTCATCTTGACCATGTCTACATGCCTAAATGCATTCGAATTGGCGCCATGTGATTGGCTGATCAGATATTTGTTCTAAAGTACTGATGAACAGGTGCTCCTAAAAAAAAGTGACTCTAACAAGAATTTACATCTTACGGAACGCCATTTAGCCAAAATACAAATATGAATGAATGAATCTGTTACGGCATATCTTTAATTTAATACATTTTTTCACTCCAAACACTGGATGTCTATTAAATCGTTTTAACCGCCTTGATAAATGTTACTAAATACAAGTTGCATAATTTATTGAATAAAATGCTTGTTATTATTGAAAGCCATTATAATCAATGGGCTTTATTAACACTACAATCTGAGATCACAAATAACCCAACTAATCTTTTTGGCGGCATATTGCTTTTTGATTTACACAGCTATTAACCGTGGTGCAACTCCGGGCTACTTTATCACGCATGTTCTCACCTACGCAAATCATGAGGTGCATTTAAACAGCCACGCTTTGAACATTTGTTCTTTGATTATTCGCTTCGGCACATAAATAATTTAGTAGGTCCAAGATATAATAATATGAACCCCCTCTGGCAGAAACGATGCACTATTTTTATCCAAATAATGTTTTATTCATGGGCAGTAGTTCATAATTCTCACAGCTCATGGATTACCAGGACTTCAGCATGATTTGTTAACCACAACAAAACGAGTCCTGCTCCAGCCCCCTACGCTGCACGCTCGCTTCTTTATGCTCAAATACATTTACTCTTCTGTGACATGTAAATAATAACAAGGGCCTGTTCTATCCGTATTATTTATGCACATGCTATTATTTCAAGCGAGACAAACTGACAGAGGGGGAGGCTAACCCCCAACCCCCCCCATAAATAAATAAATAAATGTATAAATATAATCACCATCAAAAATCACAAATTGTGTTCTGATGTTTATCCACAGAAGAAAATGCATTTATACTTGTTATGGCTGTGTTAAATACACTGATAGACCTTTCACAGTCCTGGAAAGAGTCAGATGTGTGGGTTATAGAGGTGCCATGTGCTATAAGAGTATAAATCCATTTTATTTTTAAGTTCTGTTTATGTGAACTTCATCCTGAACAAAAGTCATAATTACGTGACCTTAGAAGAAGAATCTGAGATACATGAAGGAGGTGACAAAGAAGTTGATGGTAACAGTAAAGAGTATAAATATCTAGAACAGGTGAACACAATAAAGATAACGTAAACCAAAATCGTGTCAATGGAAGACAACTTTTAAAAATCACCTGTCAGGCTGGGCCTCACATTAATATTAATAGGGATCAAGAGAGTAAGGTTTGTTTTTTATTAATGGAGAAATCCAGGTCAGTCCAGAGGGCTCACCTTTTTTATTACATTTACAGCATTTACAGACATCCTTATCCAGATGGAATAACTCTTGTACAAATAGGCATTAGCCTAAGAACACAATCCAGGTAACGGCACAAACAATCTTAATGAAGAGGTAGGTCTTCACTTAAGTGCTGACTTAAATGGTGAGTCTTTAATTTAGTCTTTAGTTTACTGTTTTAGTTGCTTTTATGAACAACAAGAGCCATTTGGACAACCAGAAGATGTTCATTACACCACCTTGCAACAACATGTTATGTAGGACGGTGCTGAGCTTAACAAAACAAGCTACACAATTCAGAAAGATTACTGTTCTGAATCGACTTCACCACTAAAATGACAAAATGTGATTATACTGATTGGTCGAGACTTTTTTAATTCATTTTTTTTATATCACATTTTAAAGCTCACTCGTACCTGTGCTCACAGGGAAGTTTGGGATTTCCTCGTAGAGAAAGACCTGCTTGTTTGATACCGTTTCTGCAAGCAGACCCAGTCCAGATCCACACACCACCGCTATTTTGGGTCTGTGCCTGGTCCTGTTCAGAAGCCACTCGGTTGCTTGCTTGCATTCCTCAAATGACGAGCAGCAGCTGAAAGAGAGAAGAAACAATGGTCACCTGATGGTATAAAACTGAATTTAGGTTTCATGGACATGTTCAGGTCTGCAGTCATAAAGTCTAAACAGTCCCTTTGGATAAAATTACATGATTTGCTGGTCAGAGGAGGCATCATTGCAAAGTCTATCAGAGTCACAGCATGTTTGTGGAAGTGTATTATATCATCAACAGAATCCGTGCTGGATGGAAAAGGTTACAACATGGTCTCTGAAGAGCCTGAACAATCGACAGTCTACTAATCCACAGTCAGTCAAACTGTGTATGGAAATGACGGAATAACAGTGCCAGTTTAAGCAACTAAAAATGTATCTCACATTGCCTAATGCCTAATGTTCTTGCTGCTACTGTACACTAACAGTAGTGTAAAATATTAATTTGTTTAATAACACACATTTTTGTCAGTTTCATATCCAGGCCTTATTCTATTAAAAACGAAAAACAAGGACAAAACTGATAAAGATCTGCCAATTTTAATGCAAACATTTTCAACATTAAAGAAACAACTGAAGCTAAAACAGTATAAACCAAAGTTGTGTAGGCTTGTCTGATTTTGAAAATTAAATCAACAACATATATTATTTGCATAAGAAGACATAAAACATTATGTATTTAGGTACAGATAGCGCTCATATATATATATATATATATATATCTAGTAGTTGTGTATTTACCATGAATTTCCTTTGCTGTGCATGATCTCAGGCTGAAGTTGGTGGGACATTGGATCTTGTACAAAGAAACAACAGCGAAAACATTGTGTGAAGTCACTCAGCCTGGTGTATTCTCATTGGCAGAGCATGTGGTGGGACAGGAATGTTTGCTTAGGTTTTTGGATTGTATAGATCTGTGCCTGCTTCACTCCTTTGAAATACACAAATCACTCACCTAACATGTTTGTTGTTTCTGAGTTCTCAGCTCAAGACTTTATCTTTTATTTTTACCTTATCTATATATCACATAGAAAAGTAATTAGTGAACCAGGACTACTTTGAGGCAACCTAAATTTGCATTTAGTCAAAAGGATGTTACAGTCAATGTTATGCTTCTAATATCTAAGGCCACTCTAAAATGAAGAAAGCCTAGAGTGACAATGGCAAGGAGAACCTAAACCCCCTCCCTAATGTTATAAGGAAGAAACCTTGGGAGCTCAAAAAGGGACCCGACCTCCTTGGGCAGCTTAGATGAATTCTTATATGTAAGAATTCAACTTAAGTTATTCTAATTTAAGTTTATAGTGACACTTTAAATGAACAGTTTAACAGACAGAACATATACAAATAGAATAATAAATAATAACAATAGATATTGAACAGAATAACATAAATATATATGCATATAGTCATTATTTAGTCCGGTTCACAGGTACTGTAGGTACTGTATCCTCTGTGGAAATGTTTTGGTGCTATGGCAACCTCAACTGATCAGAGAAGGGAGGGAGTTACTGCCCTCTGTGACTAACTGGAAAGTGATGGTTGTGGGTTTACAGTGTGGCTTTACCAGTCTCTCACTTTGGGATGGCAACTCGATATCAAGCTAGGATATGCCATGAGAATAATTTTTACTCTCGAGAGGTGCAACATACTGAAATGTTAACACGCCACCAATGGGTGACACAGGGCTGTGGTTGAGTGGTTGAGTTAAAACTAGTATTTTCATCCCTAGGCACTGCAACAATGACCCCTGTCGGCCCTGCAATGGACTGGGGTTCCATTCGGGCACAATTTTGCCTACACCATGTGTTCTGTGGGTTAGGCCAGACTTTCTTTTATTGCTTGTTTCACGTATCTGCCGTATTTCTCGGATCCCCCGCAAAAAAAAATATTTGTAGTTTTTTCCGCCCTCCGGTGGAGAGCCAATGGTTTCCTTCTGTTCATTTCATTTTTTTCCAGGTTTGCTTGAATTTAATTGTAGGTTAAATAAATTTTATTTTTAAATAAAAAAATATTTTTATTTCTTCCTCCTTCCTTGTATTTATTCCACATAGTCCTCGACAAATTGAAAAGTGCTGAAAAATAAAGATAAATAAAGATTCCTCCCTCCTCAGTAGATGCTTAAGTAGGGACATTGAGGAACAAGCAATTAAAAAAAGTCTGGCCTTAAGTGTCAGACCCCTGATCATCCCTGAAGAAAAAAAACACCCAATAGCTGCTGTTTTCTAATGTGAATCACTTTTTTTTTTAAATTAATATTAATATTAATAATGACTAATTATTTGTTTATCTGTTGGCTGTTGAGTTAATCGTCGAGTTAAAATGTGCTGTTTCCTCTTGTTCTATGAAGTGTAGAATAACAAGTACCAAAAATTGACTCGGACATTGGCAGAGGGGTGAGCACTGCACTGGCACACTTTTAATAAGAAAGCACAGAGCGTAGCCGTAAAGAACCTTATCACTCATTTCTCAGGCCGACCTTCCTTAAGCTATGAGAGCTATGAGGTGGATTGACAGGGTCGGTTTTTCTAGAGGTGAATTTGAAAATCCCATATTGATCCTTTGCATACTGAGACATGATGGCTACACATTATTAATCATAAGCTTTAATATCACAAAAACATACACTCAGATGCCATTCATTAGGTGTGCCTTACAAGACCCACAGCATAATATCATCAAGCAGTTGCTACAGATTTATTGGCTGCACATCCTTGATGTGAATCTTCCATTTCATCACTCTGTGCTCTATTGGATTGAGATCTGCTGACTGCAGTCTGTTTCAGTACAGTGATCTCATTATCATGTTCAAGAAAAAAGTCTATTAAACATTATTTGAGCTTTGGGACATGATGCTTTATCCTGTTGGAGGTAGCCATCAGAAGATGGTACACTGTGGTCATGAAGAGCATAATGAACATAATCAACTACATCAGCTGTGGTGTTTAAATAATTCTCATTTTAAGGATTCTGACCCTACCATCCGAATTAATGTAACAGAATCAAGACTCATCAGACCAGACAACATTTTTCCAAATTTCTCTTGTTCAATTTTGGTAAGAAAAATGCAAATGGCCTCGGTTGCCTGACAGGAAGATGCTCTTCTGAATACACCAGTTGTACTAAGTGAATATTAGAGTTACTGTTGCATTTTTATCAACTCAAACCAGTGTGGCCATTCTCCTTTGGCATCAAGAAGGCTTTCGTACCCAGATATTTGCTCTCACTGAATATTTTCTCTTTTCTATTTTTTCTATTTTTTTGTAGGACCATTTTCTGTAAGCATTAAAAATCCATCCATCCATCCATTATCTTCCATTATGTCTTAGTCCTCCCAAGGTTTCTTCCTCTATATTCAGGGAGTTTTTCCTTTCCACTATCGCCCTAGGCTTGCTCAATTTGGGATTGACCTTTTAAGATAATATTAGATTGTAAAGCGGCTTTGACACAAAGCTCCGTTGAAAAAAGCTCTATATAAATAAATTTGAATTGAATTTTTAATTTAATCCAGACGGAGTCATGGGCCAGTCCGTCCCCACCCGGCAACTCTGGGCGCAAGGGCAGGAACAACCCTAGACGGGGTGCCAATCCACCACAGGGCACACACACAGATGCACATTAAGAGCCACTTTAGAGACACAAATTAACCTAACGTGCATGTCCTCGGGCTGTGCGAGGAAACCGGAGTACCCGGAGTAAACCCCCACAGAAAAGTCATGTCTGAGGACATGCAGACTCCACACAGAAAGGACCCAGGCCGCTCCACCCTGGGATTGAACCCAGGACCTTCTTGCTGTAAGGAGTAAAATAGTTTGAGCGAATCGATTCATTAATTCATTCGCTTTTTTATTTTCTTAATCCTGGATGAGCCTGTGACTAGCCAGAAGCATACAGAGCAAGGCATGAGCAACTCCATACAGGGTACCAATGCATCGTAGGACACACAAACGCATACATTCGGGCCACTTTGGCATAACCAATAAAGCTGTCTTTGGACTGTAAGAGGAACCCGGAGCACCCAGAGTAAACTCACGTGGACGACAGGCGGCGACTCATAGAAAGGACCCAGACCATCTTACTTGGGATCAAACCCAGGACCTTCTTGCTGTGAGGCAACAGCGCTACCTACTGAGCCACCATACAGCTGTTCTATAGGATTCCTTATGTCACTAGCGAAACATTTACATCACAAATAACCGATACATAAAAAAGGCATAGACAGTCTTTTTAGTGTTAAAGCTGGGTTAGGGTTTATGGTGTCTTCAAAATCCTTAGTAGCTCTAATTCTAAAGGCTGAATTGGAAGTTCATAGCAGTATAACAGAGTCCAAGGTAATCCCTATTAATGAATAACACAACCGAACTTTCAGCTCTGTACACAAGTTACATGCGCTTCAATGTTTTCTGTTATGCAAACAAACTATGACTAAACTCAAACTGCTCATTGTAAGGATTTGTTACCCTTAAGGATTTAGTAGCGAGGTCACAGGGAAGGTGATAGGCTATTAGCTAAATGGAAGCTGAACAGATGTTTTTGTGTATGAGTGGGTGCGTGTATGGGTACCCGTCTTAATGACCCGAAATAAGAAAGCAACCTTTATCAGGGTCGCAGCAGGAAGTCTGAAACCCAACAAATCACAGAGGACCGCTCTCAACAGAGTGCCAGCTCTTTAAAAAGTTAGTTAAGATGTCAGCAAAAGGTGAGCAAACTAAACGGGTCGAGTCAGGTTTGCTCTTATTATTTGCGATGGAAAATCAAAGAACAGATCTTGATCACAAAAGACGAATCCATTTTAATGAACTAATTTATTTAACTTTACAGGTTGTTTGAACTTTTTTTTCCTACTAAAATGAAAATTCCTTACATTGTAGAATATCTGCTAAACTTGACCAGGAGTGCCCCAACATTTGGAGTAGTTTATTAGTATTTAGCACATTCCGAACTAAAGTAAATACAGTCGATTCCAGTTAATTGGACCACTGGTTAATGGGACCAGCCGCTTATTTGGACCAAATCTTAAAGTACCGAATCAAATCCTATTAAATACGTGTAATGTTAGTCCGCTTATTTGGACCAAAATTCCATTTAATCGGACCAAAAATGTATTTGTATGTAACATCCCAAGAAACTCTTCCTCTCTAGCATCACTACCTGAAAACTGTACCCTCTACTGCCACCTACAGGTCTTTGCCTAACATTTCCATTTACTACAAAAAAAAGCCACAAGTCGCCACTTAGC
>JAVSBV010072217.1:0-10232 GCA_033117975.1 Parotocinclus spilosoma
GTAAATCGCACAATAAAGGTTTAATAAACATTTAATATGTTACATAGCACATCTCGTCTTGTAACATAGGGCATGTTCGTTTAATCGGACCAGCCGGTTATTGAGACCAAACGCGTCCCGATGTGGTCTGATTAAACGGATTCGACTGTACATAAATATATACATATGACACGGTACCTGTCTCTTGTAAGTTTCAAGTTGGGCACGGGCAGCATTTGCCTTTCTGAGCTCCTCCTCGAGGCTGACAGTGTTCTGCATATAAGTCATGTTCTTCTCCTCTAAAACTTTCATCTGCCGTCGGAGGTCACTTAGATCCTCCAGCTTCTTTCTGTATGTCTCCACAGAAGCCTCAAGTTTCACCGCTCGGTCAGAGCAGTTCCTACACAAATTCACATGCATTTTGATGTTGACTCGCATACCTCCAACTGTAAATTAAGGACTTGTGCTTTAGGGGTAAAAATCAATCAAGTAAACTAGCACTTATTTTGATCAGAATCAAATAAATCTCACAATATACCTTAGAATATCAAGCTCATCTTTCAGTGAGCGTGACTCCTCTGCCAAGCTGGTGAGCTCATTATTGCGATGCTGAAGCTCCACAAGTTGCTTCTCCAACTCCTCGCAGTGAATACGGTAATCGTCTTTAGCTGCCTCCAATCTTATTATCAGACACACAAACACAGAAAAGATCAGACCTCAACAGGAATGGGTTATACATACAAACATTTGTATTTTCTAATATGAGCGAATAAGATGTCACAATGGGTAGTGCTGTCGCCTCTCAGCTCCAGAGACACATTATAAATCCCAGTTCAACCTCTATCTATGTGGAGTGTGTATGTACTCCCCAGGTTAATGTGTGTTGTCTTTGGGGACTCGGATTTCCTCCGACATTCCAAATACTTGTATTAGGTTAAAAGTGTACTGCTGTATGAGTGAGCAAGTGCGTGTACATGTGCCCTGAGATGGACTGTCACTGTCTATGATTAGTTCTGACTCCTTCCTGCGACCCTGAAATTGATTAAGGATGTATGGAAAGTGAATAAATGAGAGTGAATTAATTTCATTTGGTTATGTAATTAATCAAATCTGCTAGGCTGCATGAAACATATTTTGTGTAACAACAATGTGTAGAATATCTCACTTACCCACATTATCTAATCTTATCTAATTTATCCACAGTTCCCAGTTCAAATGTATCTGGTCTGATGGAAATCAGATGACTAAAAAGTAAATGCAGAACTTTAACAAAAAAAGAGACGGATCACACTGACATGTAAATTAACAAAATAAAATGTCAGCATTAGGTGGGACATGAAATATATGTAAATTATGACATCAACTGTTAAAAAATATGTTGACAGTTTACACAGGTGCATTTTTAATTTGGGAACTTTGGGAACGTTTGAAGCATACAAAATTGTATAATCGTAGAGACTACACAAAATGGACAAAACTTTTAGTGTCACGGTTACAGCTTGTAGATTATCACATTTGTGCTGATATTTGTATAAGGTGAACAATGGAAACATTTTTCACCCCTAAAACCAGTCAAAAGCACACTCCAAAACAAATAAAAACTAGACAATTTTACTTCCAACAAGCTGAGAAACCCATTAAAGAAAATTCACAACATTATACTTTGCTCACAAAATAAGTGGATATTTCATATTCTTTGTAAACAGTATAATTGAGAACATACAGTACACTAAGAAAATAAAGAAGTTTATCACTATGACTAAAATAATTTAAATTCTAGATAGCCCATCAGTTTAAAAAGTAACAGTGCTCCTATCTGGCTATTGGTAGCGTAATGTTATAATTTAACACTAACCACACTAACAATGTCATGGCTAAAATTATGTAGCAGAATATTGATACTTAGCCATGCCAAGAATAGATTAGCGGCCACACAGTATTGTACAGCACAAGCTCTTATGTATCAGCAGTACCTGAAGTTCTCTTCCTGAAGCTGCTCAATCTGCAGCTGAAGCTGATTGTGCTTCTTCCCTGATGGTGTGTTAGGATCATCAAACGACTCCAGTTGACTGGCTCGATCTGTCAGAACATCATTTTCCATTAGGAGGCTGTTCCGCTCATCCTGCAGCAGTGCCACCTATCAGGGGCAACAGGGCAGTTAGCAAGTTGGGAAAAGTATGATGCAATATTTCGATTTTGCATTATGCAAGTTCTCAGTTAATACCATTGGTAGTATGTGTCAGGTGAAAGCAGCAGTGAAATGCCTTAGTCATTTGTATTACTTTATTACATTGCGTTACATTCACATTACAATCCTATGAACAGTACCAATATAGAGAATTAACTCTTATAATGAGACACATTATTATTAAACATTAAAACAGCCTTCTTCATTAATAAACATCAACATGAAGTGTATTAATACACTGCTCACAAAAATTAGGAGATATTTCAAAATGAATATGAAGCGAATAAAAAATAGACGCATTTGATTTTATTAAACAAGATTACCAGAAAAGCAAATGCAAGTCAAAAAAATTTGTTTGATTATGCAAATGAGATAACACTCAATTATGGTGATTGAGTATCAAGTAATATATTCATGGGGGTGAACAGAAGCATGTTAAACTTGACGAGTGTCTCTCACATTGACTGTTCAGTAGGCTGTACGATCACCCAAGACTGCCAAAACACACTAACAGTGATGGGGCATGGACACGGTCAGATTGTCTAGCAGTTCTTGTCTAGTGAGAGCCTCTTCATATTCATTTTTAAATATCCTCAGATTTTTGTGAGCAGTGTAGTAACTGGTGTTAACTGTTGCTCAACCTGGCATACTTAAGATCAGGATTGAATCGTAAGCACAAAAATGAACAGCCCCAGGTTTTGTAAGTAAATATAGTTGTTAGGTTGGTTAGGAGAAGGCTTTAGTAAGGCTTTAGTCAGGCTTTCCAGCCATGCAAACATTTGGACTTACCTCAGACATCAAGGATATTCAAATCTGTCAAAAATCAGTGTCAGCAGTGGATCAGTTCAGTGTAAAGACATGATTAGAGTGATTCACACAAGGCAGATACATACTAGAGCTACTATAATTTGTAGCCTGTGATTAGGCTCAACTCCTAATGCAAGATTAAATCTGATATTATCCAAATCTGATTGTAGATTAGGGTGTTCTTAATATGTTTTTAGAAGTGGCCTTTTTTTTTGCACAATTCTGAACAGATTACGTTAGTAAACTGTCCTGCCAGCACAAATGAACTGATTTCCACAAAACAAATTTTCATTACTGCTGTTTAAACCATTATTGCCATTTAAATACTGTATTGTTTTAATAAAGACACAAGATTTTAGTCCATAGAATAATGATTATCTATGGAAATGTTACTTCACTACCTACACTATACACTTTTTTATGTACTTTTATTGTTTATACACTCTTTGTCCATTTTAACAGTTCCACTTACCATTCAGGATTGATATTGGATCAGACATAGCAGTGTTGCTGGAGGTTATAAACAGTGTTCACTCACTGTGCACTCTGTTAGACATTAATCCGTCTAACCAACTATACGGCTAATCCGTAATCAGTGCTCACAAAATGCTGCCTACATGATACTGGTGGCTGGGCTTTTTTCTCCTCTGGTAATTATAGAAGGGAACTAATCCTTAGCATGGTTGTTACAGTGATTTTTTTCAGATGAGGTTGACACAAGGCATGAATAAAACACCCAAAGATAACCACTTTGGTTAATCCTAAATATTGCACCAAGAATTATTGATGCATTACAGATTTAACCTGATTGCTGAACCAATGGCAAAACCTGATTATCTGAATAGCAATATCAATGTTCCAGATTTTCATAATCAGAAATACACTCATCTACACAGAAAATGTTAATAACTATAAACTGAACGTGCTGTTTTGCCCACCCTTTGCTCCTAAACTTAAACATCCGATTTGACAGTCCTCTCAACATCTGCCACCATGACTCCCTAAATAGGGAGGAGGATTGTAGAACTTGTATCTGCGTATTGCTTCTGTTCACTGAAGTGGACTTCTACAGTGATAGTGAATCTGCACAGGACATCAACTAAACTCTAGTGCAGCACTGTTTGGGCCTCTGTTGCATCAAAGGCATAATGATCCTATATCTGACATTCCCTCTCCTATGGTCAATAGTGTGAGATCAATAGACCTGATGTACTGCCTCAGCATTTTCCTGCTGTAAATATTACCTGGACGTCCAGCTCTTGACAGCGGCGGGTCAGCTCATTTTTCTCTGCCACCAACTCTGTCATATCCTCCAAAGCTTTCTTGAGCTACCAACAGACATTAGTACTGCTGTTAATAATTAGTTACAATTAATGTCCTTCGTGCTGAATGCAAACTGTCTCACCTGTTGTTCTACATCACCCACTGGCTCTGTTCCAAAGGGGGCAATGGACTCTTTGCTCATTAGCTGCAGAAAGGACAAAAATGGATCAGAAGTTACAACTGAACATGTTTGTAAAAGATGCTGCTGATGTGGCAAAATTTAGCAGACCTCCTGGATGGCTGTCATCACTACATGCTGCACAGATTCCTCCAGCGTCATTATGATCTGGATATACTCTAGAAAAATCATCAGAACTACAGCTTTATGCAAAAATAAAGCTCTGGTCAAATTAGTTTTTGTTGGTTTTCTGTAGCAGTATTGTTGTTTCCTGGCATTAAGATTAGCAAGTGAAGAACTTTAGGAAACTATTTTACCTTGTTTCCTCTCACATTTGACTGCACAGCCTAGGATGAGTTGCAGGAGGCGACCAAGCTCGACAGGGTCAGAGTGCTCAGCCACACGAACCAAATCGGGCAAAGGAAAGCCTGAAATCTTCTGATTCAGGATCTGTAACAGAGACAGAGAGACAGGGAGAGTGAGTGAGTGAGTGAAGGGACTGATTTCAGACAATTTTTTGCCCACCCTCCACCCCCTGCCAGACATTCTATCACTCAGCAAGTATGATGCCTGGTCTGGGCCAGAAGGCAGCACTGGATCTTGAAACCTGATCACCATGGTGATAGGCAAGCTGAAAAATTGCCCATTATCAGCAACCATTCCCCCTCATAACCTGCTCTTGCCAAAATTCAAGAAACATTCTGTGCGGATGGATTTTTAGTTGGTGTCATCTCCTGAGCCATCTAAACTATTCATAAAATCATTCTGTCAATATTTTAACATATATTTAATAACGGTGTCAATCTTTCGGAACCATGTGACTGTACTGTATTGCATCATTTAACAGCCATGTTCTATAAAATTAAATAATTCAAATGACCATCGAATAAATGTTACCACAGTCACAGCCTTTCTAAGCTACTGTAACTATAAACTGTATTTTCAAAAGAAAACCGGATGCAAAAGATATGTAAATGCGCCTAAGATACTACTGAACACTACTGTGTAACTACATAACATGTACACATTAACAATCACACACACACACACACACACACCCACACACGTTTCCTACTTATGCATGTAGTTAGTAAAAGCAGATCAATATTAATACAATTATATGGAATTCAATTTTTATAAATGTAAACAAAACATTAAAGTGTGACAGTTCAGTGTAATGGCAGTTCAAACATGCTGAACCTCTTTGAACACAAAATTTGGAGTTAAAAAAAAAGAGCTATGCATTTCCTATTATAATTTGTTTTAACTGTTACGAATCTGGTTATTAAAGCAAACATTAAAGTCATTGATCTTTCTATAATGTACGTGTTTCTTTTGCTGGCCGCCTTGTACAATCAATGGAGTCACTGTTACACTTAGGACTGTACTAAAAAAATATGGGTACAGCAATATATCGCAATATCTGTTTTCGCAATATAGCATGTGATTTTTAGCTCAAATAATGTCAGCGTTTCAAAGTGTAAACTCAATAAGTTCTGCTGAATTATTAGCGTTCTATGATGTATTAAGACAACTCGGATCCAATTATGTCTGTTAAACACCCAGTTAGACTGGAAGCATTGCAGATACTTAAACCAGGGTCCAAACCTGTTCATAGTACAGACCTACCTCACTATAGTAATCAACAATCATCTGGAGGATCTTTTTAAGGTTGTTCATCTGCGCAGAAACACACAAAGGAAAGATTAATCCTGGACCCACCCTATGCTGATAATAACAAAAAGTTTAAAGTCAGATTAGACAGTTGGGGCAGTACAATAGTTTACCTTGAGCCTTAGGTTATCTCCAACATCTTCTTTAATACGTGTCAGCCAGCTCTCACTAAACCAGGATGAGTCTCTATATAAAAATGTTTTAATATATTAGATAAGCCCATTTAATAAACTGAAATTACATTTGCACAAATATGTGTATTAAGTGACATTGTTGTAGCTGGGTAATTGTGTGTTGTGCTTCTATTAGAGTATCATATGTAGTCAAGACAAATCACATTTATTTTCTCGCACTTTTATAATGGAACATTGTCTCAGCAGCTTTAGAACTATCATGGCTCACAGGCCTTACTGAGCAAATCTACAGGGACAGTTGAAAGGAAAAACTCCCTAAATGTAACTAAGAAGAAACCTCGGGAGGACCAAGACTCAAGGACCCAACAGTCTTAGTCAGGCTACATTTAATACACTCGCCAGCCAATTTATTAGGTGTGCCTTGCTAGTATTGTGTTGAACCCACTACTGGCAAGGTGTTAAAAACATTCCTTAGATTTTGGTCCATATTGGCATGATGACATCAGATTTGTTGGATGTTGGCAAATCTCCCATTCCACCACATACCAAAGGTGCCCTACTGGATTGGGATCTGGTGACTGCAGAGGGCATCAGTACAGTAAACTGAGATGATTTGGGCTTTGTGACATTGACACATAGAAGAGGAGTACACTGCACTGTGGTCATTAAGTGATGGACAAGGTCAGCAACAATACTCTGGAAGGCTTTGGTGTTAAAACAATGCTCAGTGAAGTGTTGTCTCCGTTGCTTGTTCTTAGCTGACCAAGAGTGGCACTCTGTTTTCTTCTGCTGCTGTAATAAGTGGTTATTTGAGTTCCTATTACTTTTCGATCAACTTAAACCAGTCTGGTCATTCTCCTCTGGCATTTTTACCGAGATAACTTTTGCTTACCGGATATTTTCTCTTTCTTGGACCATTCTTTCTAAGCCCTAGAGATGGCTGTGAGTCCAACTTTCAGTAGATCACCAGTTTCTGAAACACTAAGACCAATCCGTCTAGCACCAACAGGCATGCCACATTCAAAGTCTCCATTCAGCAGGTTGTCTTTACAATGTCTACATACCTAAATGCACCAAATGGTTGCTGAAACATATTGTAGATGTATAAATAGAAACTGAATTAATGTAATTAATGCATTTAAAATTTATGTTAATCATTCTGTAGTCCTCCAGTGTCTGATGTCAAGACGTTGGATACTGGCTTAATAATTGCATGACTGAGCAGTTCCTAATAAATGTAGTGTATCTACGGTGTATCTATAAAGTGTATCTACACATGGAGAAACATGGCATCGAAGGGGGCTGACTCAATAACACAGTATGTAATTAATAAAGAATAATAATACGACCAGACAACCTGTGGCATGAATTCACACAATCAGAGAGATTTTTTTCCTTTCAGATTTATTTCTATAGTGCTTTCTAGCACAGTCTCAAAGCAACTATACAGTTAATATTTTCTGTCATTTGCCATTACAGCTGTTTTGTCTAGTTTTCTTCTTTTACATTCGGCAAACCTTTTTTAAGATAATACACATTGGCCACATTGTGAAGAGCCAGTATATGTTGTCCTAATGATGGGGTACTATGAGATCAACAGAAGGTAGGGAGAAATAAACTGGATGGTGTACTCACATCTGATACAGAGCCTGGGCCATAGCTGCACCTGTGGTCAGGTCTTCCACTCTTTTACATGGTGCTGCAGTGTTAAAGGTCTGCAGCTGAAGACATACAAAAAACAAACCAATGATGACTCCACTGTGGCTCTTATATGCTACACTAATAGCTCTCAAACGCATGAAATGCACAGGTGTGGATTCCAGCTTCTCCCAATAATGACATCTAATTTATATAGGTTTTACTGTTTGGGCAATCAAAATGGTAATATGGTTATAGCTATAAGAAATCATTAACATGCCTGCATCATGGCTGACTTTCTTTTACTTATTTGCAAAGGTCCATTACTCCATGCAAAAAAAAAAACCTGAAAGAAATCGTTAGCCTCTCAATCTTTTAGAAAGATGCAGGGGAATCATGGAACTGTACAGACTGGAGTGAATTTGCATGGTACGTCCTGTAGTTCTGATCACCTGTCCAGGATAAAATTGTCTTTTTGTTGGTGTGACTTTAGTGGGGCACAGCAACATCTACCCCAGTACAGTGGGTTTGATGACACCCCTGAAGGAAGAACTTTCTCATGCAGGATAAACACCTAGTATCTTGGTCCCTTACTCATTCTTTCCAAGAAGTAATATTTACGGTTACCACGGTGTTGCCTTTTTAGAATAATTGTTCCTCACAATTATCTGTACACAACTACATATGGCCACAAAGCCCTGATTTTTTGCATCTACAAACTGCTCTGTTACTTAAAGAGACATCATGAGACCCACAAATGCTGCTATCTCCACTAACTAAAATCCTTGTACTGAGGCACGCCACGCAAATTCATTACATGCACTACATTTCCCATAGTACCTCAGTGTCTGTCCAAAAGCTTGAGAGCTTTCAGTCAGAGCCAATTTCTTTCGCTTTTAGTTAGAGTATAGGACACATGCAAATATTTAAAAGACACTCAGCCATGCTGCAGCAAGGTAGGGGTAGCTCATAGTAAAGTGTTTTAGGCACTTATAACAGTATAACTTTCAAAAAGAACATACTGTATGATATGACTAAAGCAAAGGCATTCATTAAACTGGCAATGCATTAGTTAGATTAGCATAGACATGAATAATGCAATTAATAAAAAATATTTAGTTTTTATTTGTTCTTCATTTGTCAGCCAGTGAAGAGTAACAGACACTTAACTGTTATATCACTTAATCTATTTAGTGTTCAACAGGCTTATTTGTATGCAGAGTTCAGGTAAAGCAGAGGGTACAGCTGTGTCCCTCTATCCCTGGTTAAAACGTTATTTTGACAGCATAGTAAATAACACTGGAGTTTTCATTATTTGCATAAGAACTAGTACATTTCACAATGTTTAAATGTAAAGGTGACACTGCAATGACAAAAGGGGCAAACGTTGGATCCTTAAACTGGATGAAGAATATTACATATGTTCCCTTGCTAACGTAGCTGTGTTGTTGTGCACTGAGCTAAGGGCAGGACGGATCATGTGTGCACTGATATAACCGAGTGTTTGGACACGATGCCCTTGTTTCCTGCCTGGTTGCCGTACCGGGTAAATAATATAAAATAAACAAGTTACAAGCTATCCGGCTGACCAGCGTCACCTGCGACAGGTACTGCTATTACCAGTGCTCCTAAACATTATATAACACCCGAGACCATGCGAAATAAGCAGCGCCTAAATCAATAAACTCACCCATATTATCAAGCTCTCGCATAGCACCGTTTTATTTAATTCCATCTCTCCTCAGTCACAGTTCGGACATAGGCGATATTTTCGTCCACCTGTCAACAATGCGCTTCCCGTTTCCGCCGCATTTGACCTCACCTGGAGGCGGACGTTTACCCAGCGTAGCCGAGGGCGAGTATACGACACGTACGCACTGATTCCACCATAACTTGTTCGTGAATAGTGGCTGCGCAGTTGGTGAGGATTGACAGGATCAAAGCTCAGCAGGAAAGAACCAGCAGGGATCTTGAGGGCTAGAAATAGCGAACAGCCAATCAGGATTCAGCAGGTGGAAACGACGTGACGGGGTCAGAACTGAAACGGGAGACTCGCGTTTTTGGAAACGGACATCCATTTGTGAACGACGATGGCATGTCTTTAAAGTAAACAGCAGGATGCTGCAGTCAAATTCCAGATTTTTTTTAAAGAAGTAACTTAGATAGTTGATTCTAATGACCTGATTGTGATCTCTGTTATTTCAGCCACAGTCACTGCTAAGGCCAGACTTTTTAATTGCTTGTTCCTCGAATGTCCCTACTTAAGAATCTACTGAGGAGGGAGGAAAAAATACAAATAAATCTTTATTTTATAGCACTTTTCAATTTCTCGAGGACTATGTGGAATCAATACAAGGAAGGAGGAAGAAAT
>JAVSBV010072228.1:0-10232 GCA_033117975.1 Parotocinclus spilosoma
TAAAACCACGGCTGCCCAAATCATGGCAGAATTAAATGTGCACCTCAACTCTCCTGTTTCTACCAGAACTGTCCGTCGGGAACCACAGGGTCAATAAACACGGCCGGGCTGCTCCAGCCAAACCTTTATCTAAAATCAGGTGTTTCACTTTCATTGTCTAACCCCTGTATGTGAACCATACATCATATAATGAATGATAACCCATTTTCTCTCTATTTTGTGCAACAAAAGACATCCTCATCAACTCTCCGTCTCTTTTCTCGGGCTCTTGGCCACCTCCGGTCTCGGTCTAGACTCAAAATGGACTACTAAAAGTCTCAGCCTTGACCCTGACCCAATCTGTTCCAGTTTAGATCTTGACACCACTATTGTAGGTAAAAAGAGAAGAATTAAAGGATTACTCAAATGCTAGGCAGTCTGCTGCATTCTGTGGTACTCATGGGACGACCTGCAGGACAGCCTTTTTAGAAGTCCAGCCTAGATATGACAAGGGGCAGCACAAGCTTCAGAAAATATCTGCATGAGCATCTCCATCTATCACCTGAAGCCATGCAAATGCAAAAGCAAGGGACAGCATGTTTACCCGAACTTACCCTGGTTCTGTAAATGCACCAGAACCCACCAGCGATTCAAACCCACACCAAAAACCCAAAAGGAACTCGCCCTCAATGGCACCTGGTCAGGTCAAAACTCTAGAAACAGGGACAGCACCTTGATCTGGAATTTTAAAAAAAGCAGGAACGCGTCTATGAAACTGTGGGTGAACGGGCACCTCACTCTTTGTCCATCCCGTGAGGGAGCAGGGCTCGGCAACCGCAAAGGGGTGCCTCAAGAGGGGCTTAGATATGCTGCTCAAAACTACCAACCTTATCTCGGCAGATGCAGGATGGGAACCAGTGCCTTAGTGGCGTAGTTATTTTTTTTGTATGAGGTGAACTTTGAGCACCGTTTGCTCTGCACTGGGACGTTTCCTGGCATCACACGTTCAGTAGTTTGTTTCCTGGCACCATCAAGACCAGATGAGCACCAGATATCATAACACTGGAAAACAAATCTCATGTCTCAGTGCTCCTCTGGGTTGAGGTTGGGACTGGTGCTGCTTGTCAGGGACGTGTGGTGTGTTACCAGCGGCGTCCTTCTCAGGATGGACCTCTATTTCCATCCAGTGAATTATGAGTTAGGCTCCGAACCCTTCCTCGTGACCCCGCCCGGGAAAACGCTAAATTGAGCTGCATGATGGACAGCAGAAAAGCTCACCTAACGACCAGCATCTCCACACACAAACGCACAAACGCACACACACACACATCAAATGGAGATCAGACGGATAACTGTCCACCAAAGAAAGCAGCACATTGTGAACAGAAGATAACGTCCCCTATCTGTCCGTCTTTCCTGTCTTTGTTCATCTCCGCATGCACCGTATCTCGCTGCTCTTCCTCTGCCTGTTCTTTTGTGAGGGTGGAGAAACACAGACTTACATATTTTCCTTTTCTCCCTTATCTCCTAAGGTAAGGATTTAGACAAAGGAAGTGAGAGGACTCAGTGGACGATTATTCCGGAAGCACTGAACCTTTTACCTGATTTGTCTCTTTTGTTACGAGTTTTAATGTTTTGTTCATTAAAACTATAGACATATTTTTACATTACACCTCCATTTTGTCGTCATACATAAGTGATGTTGAAATGTGTTCAGGTCTCAGGCTGGTTGTGGATTTTAAAACACAAACGTTTTTTTAATCACTAAATATAAGTACACGAGTACAATCCCTAAACTGATCGAGTTAGGTCACAGTGGAGCACAAGGCTCCACGAATTCCCATCAAACCATAACATTATCCTAACTCTGTTTTACATCATACATGTCGTGTTATTTTATCTTTGTATTGTTGTGCCTTGCTGGCACAGATATGGTGAATGGCAGCTGGTTATGATGTTCTGCCCCTTTAAGAGATCAAACTATCATAACAGGAGAAGCCAAAAAGAAAAAGTGCACTTTCCCATAAAAACAGAGACATTTCCATCTGTGCAGAACACACCCGCCAAAATCTCCATTTACTGCCCGGGACTCATCTTTGCATGGCTTAAATTGAGGCATTAAAGGCTATTTGTCCTATGAGTGTTACTCTCGTTCTTAAAAAAAAGCTAAATGGACACCCAGAGATGCATGGGCTGCACTAAGTGTCTAATAGCTCTCTGCCCAGACCTTTTAAAGGAGAGTTTTTGATTAATTTGTTTTATGAAAATGTTGAATTCCACCAATATTAATTAATAATAATGATGATTTGTAGTACAGTCGATTCCGGTTAATGGGACCACATCAAGGCACGATCGTTTTGCTCCTAATAACCGGCTGGCCCGATTAAACGAACATGCCCACAAACAAGAACTACTGTTACTTAAGAACTTTGTTCATTGTAAAATAAATTTGCAACCAAGTTTTTGGAAACGATCTACAAGACAATGTATAGGTACTCAGCATGCGAAGTAATAATACTGTAAAAAACAAGTTCTTACTAAATTCCAGTCAACGAAAAACCAAAGCCAAAAAAGTGGCTTGTGGCTTCTTTTTTTGTAGTAAATGGAAATGTTGGGCAAAGACCTGTAGGTGGCAGTAGAGGGCTGGGGAGAAACTCAGGAGTTTTCGGGTAGAGACGAAGAGTTTCTTCACGAATATTACATACAGTACACGTTCTTTGGTCTAAGCGGAATTTTTGTCCAAATAAGCGAATAATATTACACGAATTTAATAGGATTTGTTTCGGTACTTTAGGATTTGGTCCGAATAAGCAGCTGGTCCCATTAACCGGTTGTCCAATTAACCGGAATCAACTGTATATAAATTGTAAAATATATAAATAAAAAACAAGATAATAAAAAGAATCATTTACTTGCTAGTATATTGCCTTGCAGTGTTTGTGGTATATAAAAGTATTATTTATTGTTGTCATTCATTATTAAATATATTATAATCTATAAAAATATTATATATTAAATCTATACTGATCTCTAGAGCATCATCAGGAATGGGTTTAGGTTTTGGCTTCTGGCAGGGTTTGGCATCACACAGGTACGACTGGCTGTGTCAGAGGGAGAGAAAACGGAACAGGACAAGTGGAAATCATTCCCCGACAATTCAAAAGCAATCCCTATCAAGCCCTGAGATGGACTGGTGCTTTACTGTGTCCTAAGAATTTATGCACACAGGCCCCACAACCATAGTCAGGTCAGGTGAAGGCTATAAACGGGGAATAACTGCCATAATCACGTAAACATTTACCCTTTTTACAGCATCATAAAGTATGACAATAAACATTAACAAGTGTTACTCTTACCTTCACAGGCTCTATCCAAAGAGGAGGAATTAGTGTATTTTTGAGTCATGCTCCATTTTGCTGCCTCAAGAAGCTCTAACACCATATCCACCACTACAAAGTGAGCATTCTCCTACACAGGTAACAAAACTGTTACCCATTTATGAAAACCAGTCACAAATATATTTATTCATGCATCAAATAGGTGAGGGCAGCAAAACATCTAAATATTTCATTACCAGATATTTCTATCATTGTGAGGGCATCTGGTCCTCACAAGTTTCACAGGACAAGATATAAATGTACAAACAGTATTTGATACCTGGTCTAGGTCCGCACTGTTCCTGTACAGTTCCTCTGTGATTTGCTCCTCCCATTCAGGCCCTACAAACATAATTTAAGAAAGTTTAGCTGATACTATGTATTGGCACCTTCACCTAATGTACACTGTTGGCTACAATTTTACTGTTAGTTAATGTTGAACTTTGTTACATTAGTTGTCATCATATTTTGTTGTTCACTGTCATATTTTACAAACTTTAGTTATAGATTTACAGGACTGGTTTCTGGTGTTTAGAGAATATTACATAAATGCACACTGCACATGATGTAAGGTACAACCAATCTAATGTTTCATCAATACATGATAAGTAAAATGTAAGGTATTTCACGTGTTTTGTAAAACTTTCTAATTTAGGCTACAACTTTATAAAAATAAAAAAATGTGTAGTATTTTTTATTGTTATAAAAAATTATAAAAGATAATCAACTAATCAAAAACAGGGTATCTTCTCTTCAGTAATATGTAAGGTACACAAATGCTGACCAAAAGTCTTCTTTAAAAAAAAAGGAAGCCTGATGGAATTTAGCATATAGTGGCATAATACTACTACTGGTAAAGATTTGTATTTAATGTCGCTAAAACTAAACAGATGCTGTCAGAACAAAGTGTTGTATTTTTTACCCACAATATAAGCACATGGAGTTTGCTAAATCCTGGTGGACCTTTAACTGGGTTAATCTTATTGTCAAATGAGTTTGCATATTTTAGGTTTAATTGTTCTACAAATAAGTATCTTTCACTAATCTACACTGTTAAGTGTGGTGGAGTGCCTATGATTGTGGCTGTTCCTCAAATAGTCCCTGTGAACAATGTTGGGATAATTTGTATCATGGACTCCATGAAGTACTGTATTGACACATTTTAATGAAAATCTCTGTCTATGCTAGGAAATTACAACTTGGTCATAAGTGGATCTTCCAACCAGAAAATATATTCAAATCCACATATAAATGGTTCTATGCCACAAATGCCCTCATAATAATTTTTATGGAGTATCAGATCACTGGGATCGAATCACTTACCTAAAACCAGGGGTGTGTCCAAGGATGATAAAGTTTTTATGTCTACTGATGGAGCTTCATTTTTTAAAAGCTCAGTTTCCTCAGGTATAGTAGATTGGGACAAACAACAGGTAAGGTTTTCTTGCTGACTACTACATTTATTCATCACTTTTTTCATGACCATTTCTAAAGCACAACCTGTTTCTGATGGTGAAAAAGTCTGAGCCGGAGACAAAGGAATCCCATCTTCTTTTGGAGAAACATTGTGTTGATTTAGTGTGACTGAGGCTGACAAAAGTCCACATGTATTTTGCAACAAAATAGGAGAAGATTCCTGCTTTTCTGCAAAGTGTTGATCAGGATGTTCCTCTGTTTCATTTGAGACCATATAATGTTTTTCATAATTTTTTGCTGAAGAATGATCAACACAAGAAGATCTCTTTTTGTTTTGAGCACGGGAGATAACAGGACTGCTCCTTGGTAAATGGTATTGTCCATCTTTATTGAAATCTTCTAAAATATCCAGATCTTGGCCATCTGGTCTGCTTCCAAACGTGGGTTTTAAATTTATTTGGTGCTGGTGTTCGACTTCAACACTCCAACAAACAGCTTGCATAATGAAATCATCAGAACCACTGTAGTGTGACAGAGGATAAGAGAGAGTAGTATGTATGTCAGTAAGATTTATGTATAGCCATTTATAAAACAACTGTCACCTTTGGTAAAGAAGGAAAAAGCTTTGGTCAAGTGTTTGCCAGTAACCAGGTTACTAGGCCAGATAAAAATGAAGAAAAGTTCTTTAGACAACTGCTGTTGCTTCCTGCATTTAATTTGACTTTTAATTAATTGCAGACAGTATGAACCCAATATATTCAAGCTCTTGACTGGCCACTGTTATTGCTAATGCACATCTCCTTTATATTAATCCTGTAAGACACTCCAAAAACTGTTGAAACTGGGGAAATATAGGGCTAGTAATGACTATATAAAACTACATAATGATGTAAGCAAATAACACACAGAATATCTCAGGATATTCTGCAATGGCCTGCAATTACATACATTTAAAATTAAAGTTTTTTTAATTGTATTTTTTATATTGTACTAACTTTTTCAAATTGGGGAGTTGTACTAGCTTTTAGTAAACTGCAGGTTTTAGGATTGCAAGAACAGCATTGCGGTGGCATTTATTTTTAGAGTTCAACAGCATCATTACCGCTCTGGTTGTTTTAAACTTCTTAATTCTTATAACTACAAAATATGATCATTTTAAGGCCTGCAGTTATGTCCGACTAATGAAGCACTGTGGCGGCCACACAAAATATTGACACTTTGTGCACAATTCGAAAATCATTTTGATTTCAAAATGAAATACTTCCAGATTTTTGTGAGCAGTATATATAGACGGTATATATTATTTCATTGCATGTCTCCTTTTTCTGTTTTCCTATTTTTTGTTTGAAATAAATTTAGCTACTGTCAGAAATTTCCTCCAGTTTAAGATTGTGCAAATTAATTACAACTACGTGTGCTGAATTAATACTTTTACCACAACTTCTGAAGCTAACTCAATGCTTTTGTCTATTTGTTGCAACTACAATTTCTTCCACGTTTCCTAAAAAAAATTAATAAGGCTCAAAACGAGTTGATACATCAGGTAATAATTTTTACAAAATTAAATCTACACAACAAAACTCGATGCTTTAAGCCTTTGTTTAATCCTGGTAACATGGCAGTTGTGTAAATAAAGAGACCAAGAATTGCTGGTTACTAAATCAGTTTCACTTTGGTTCAAGTTCCTTAAACACAATGACAGCAGAAATTATATATATATATATAAACGATGAAATGAAACAAAAATATGCCATAGACAGTATACGTAAACATCCTCACCTTGCAACATTTTGAATCATACATAGCGCATTTTAGAAAAAAAGCAAAACAAAAACAAGCAAAAAACAACACCGCATAGTTAAATATAAACTCACCATGTCGTGATATCCGGATGCGTTCAGACATTCAGTAACAACTGCTTAGAAATCACTGTTGATTTAATTCCTTGTTGTTTTGAATGCGATCAATGTACTTATATTTTATATTTATTTAAAAAATGATGCATTCGCCTCGTGGTCACGCTTGCTTATCTCTTTCTCTTTCACACGGATACACACACGCTCGCTTTCTCTCTCAGCCACCTTTCCACTCACACCCACACAAAACACCCACAACACAACACACACACACACTCTCTCTCTCTCTCTCTCTCTCTCTCTCTCTCTCTCACACACACACACACACACACACACACACACACACACACACACACACTAGCTACACCAACTGACATAACTTTGGTATGGGATGAAATCCATGCAGTCAAAGTCAGGACATGCAAACTCCACACATATAAACGTAATCTTAAAATGAATTGCAGAAATACAATATTTAAGCTGTTCCATGCAATAGTTCTACATTTACATATGTAAAACAATGTTGCAGACAAAGTGATCTTCTTCACTGGCAACAGGATCATGCCCCCTGCCACATGGCAGAAATTGTTCAAGAAACAAAGAATTCACAAATTGAAGGTGTTGATTTGACCTCAAATTCCCCAGATCTTAATCCAGTAATCCATAATCCTTAATCCAAACAAGCATTTGTGGAACATGCTAGACAAATGAGTCTGATCGATGCAGAGTACTTAATAACGTCCTGGGGAAATGAACATTAACAAAATTATAAATCATACCTTATATATTACCATTTTCGTGTAATAGCTAATAATAACATACAATTGATTCGTTTTATGTAGCAATATAGTAGCCTGAAAAAGTGGTGTGTCCATGCAACATGATTTTAAAAAAGGTTTTAGTAAGGCAACTTTCCAGTTTTTTGGTAACATTTACATTTACAGCATTTAGCAGATGCTCTTACAAGTTATACAGTCCTATAAGCCAAGCAATTGTGAGTTAAGGGTCTGGCTCAAAGACCCAACAGTGACATCTTGGCAGAGGTACTTTACCCACCAGTCTACCACAGTCCCCCATTAAAAACACTATAAGTACTGCATTTACAACATTTATGTTATGGCAAGGCAGAGTGGATACCCATTGACTGGTTAAAAAAAATATATTTTCTGTCTGTCCGTAGTTAATATAAGAAAAAAAAACCCAAAAAGAATGAAAAAAGAGTGAAACTGCTCTTATAAAGATTGCCATAGAGAAGGAAGACCATGTGCTACCTTTGCTGCAGATGTAGTAGCTACTATAGAATTATTTAAGTCTTAGTATCTAATAAATAATCTTTAATGTTGATCACTAATCACAAGAATGCATAATGCATTTTAAGGTTAAATAGATGAAATGTGCCATCCAAAAATCAATGTAGTGAGAGAATTACAAAAGTACCCAAACTGTTCCTGGTAATCTTTGGAGAGGATGTGTGTGTAGGTAAATTTTCCCATGTTCAGAGATGATTTTATCAAGCGTTTTATCATCCTGTTACAACCAAGGCTGCACTACTGGGCAATTATTAACAGTCAAGGTCTTGGATACTGTTACGTGGGGGTGTCCCTCACACGACCATTCCTGGTCGCACCAAATCCCCAGGATCCCCCACTTGGTTTAATTTGAGCCCTGAATGCGATACCCACACACAGACCACAACGTAAAGTAACCAAAAGGACATTTAATATTATAAAAGGGAGTCAGGCAAAATACAAACTAAAAGTCCCATCCGAGCCTGGAGGCAGTCAAAGAGCAGAGAGTCCGGAAGTCCAGGATGGGCGCCAAGTGACCCCAGGATGGCCGCAGTGCCGGGGGTCTGTTAAGGAGCAGGATTGCAGAAGGTCCGTTGAACGGCCGAGGGTCCTTCAAAAGGCGAAGGACCAAGGGTCTGCAGTACGGCTCTGGTGTCTCTCAAGAGCTGGGGATCCAAAGACGGCCTATGATGGCCGAGGATCCAGGGGATGCCCCTTTAAGGCCGTGGATCCAGGGGTGGCCTGCTTAGGGATCCCAAAAGGGCGGCATCTAGCGACCGGGATCTGGAGACGAACAAACAAAAACAAAATAAAATAACAATAAAACAAAAACAAAAGCACGCAATGGGGAAACACTGATTGAAAAAAACGCCACACATTTAACAGACAGTTCCGTGTTCGCCGGGCTTAAATAATTCAAATGAAATTAACAAAAGTGAAAGCGGGTGTGTGACAAAAAAAACTAACCAATCGATCGCCGCAGTAAATGAAAACAAGCGCCATAAAGGGCGCAGGAGAAAAAGGGGAAAAAGAACACTAAGGGATCGGGGAAAAATAACAAACCACGGCGAAGGACAAAACTCACGGCGCGATCCCTAACAAATACTGTCTGTTCTGTGCAGTGCAGTTTGTGGAGGGATGTTCTTGGTGTGTTGATACCTTTGCCTACTTGGTGAAGTTAATTTATTGTACCTTATTTGAATGTCAGTTTACTTAGTATTATAGAGTATAGTACCTACAACTCCTAGAGGGTGAGGGCTATCAAGTGTTTCCTTTAAGACACATGACTCTTTTTCATCAATCAGTTCTAGAGACTCTTTTGGGAGGAACTACTCCCTGCAGAGCCAAGCGAATTTCACCTACAGATAACTCAAAATCGTGTTGTACCCCCTTGGTCTCATGTAGGATCAGAGCCTAGACATCACTGTTATTTTGTTTGTCTGTGTCTTTTCCCCAATTTTTAGTATAAAGATCTGTTTTTATACAGCTACCAGCGTGGAAGCATATTTAACCATGACAGCTGAGCTTAACATAGTCGCTTGCGTCTAGACCAATCACCATACAATTGTGTCAGAACATCTGGACCAATCACTGCAAACTTATGGCACTCCGGGTTCCTATGTGCTTCGAGAAAATCCTACTTTGAAATAGGTTCTAAAAAAGTCCCTTAAAGTGGCTTTCTAAGAACTACAACCATCACCATGCACAGTTCTTAGAACGATGAAACTATTAAAAAGTTCAAGTTGAGGTTAAGGTATCAGTAGGTTCAGGGTTCAAATCCTGTTTCTGTCAAGCTATAACTATTGGGTCCATAAGCAAGGCCCTTGAACCACAATTACTTGGATTGTAAGAGGTGTAATTCACTCAAGGGCTTCTGCTAAATCCAAAAATATTTTATTTATTTTAACTGTCCCTTTTATAGACTTGAGCTGGGAGATTCTAATAGAGTAGGTGTCCCGCTGTTTGATAAATGAGACAGGACTCCCATCTCTCCTACTGTTTGCTTAATTATCTTGCCCTTCCAGGCACAACTGGGTACACCATTGGCAGATATCAAGCCCAGCATACAAATGGCAGGTTTTGCACATTTGACCATATACAGTAATTTGCAAAAGTCTTAGGCCATCATTAGATTTGTTGTTTTAGCAGTAGTATAATGACAAAATACATATATATTGCTCATAAAAATGCTTCATTATGGGACATATTATTTTTTAAATATTCCCTTATTTTTGTGAGCAGAATATATACACTACCGTTCAAAAGTTTGGGGTCACCTAGACAATTTTGTGTTTTCCCTTAAATCTCATACTTTT
>JAVSBV010072239.1:0-10232 GCA_033117975.1 Parotocinclus spilosoma
ATCCTGTCCATGCCCCATCACTGTCAGTGTGTTTTGGCACTCTTGGGTGATCATACACCCTACTGAACAGTCAATGTGGGGAGACTCTCATCCAGTTTAACATACTCCTGTTCACCCCATGAATATATCACTTGATATACAATCACTATAATTGAACATGCATCTCATTTGCATAATCAAACAACTTTCTTTGACTTTTCAGTTGCTTGTCTGATGATCTTTTTTAATGAAATAAAATCAAATGCTTTTTTATAGGCTTCAATTCATTTTTAAATATCCCCTCATTTTGTGAGCAGTGTATTTCAGTGTGTGCTTATCCTGCTGAGGGTCACAGTGGGATCACAAAAACACTATGTATTAAATGGGAACACAGGGCATCACAGGGCAACACTCACTCACTTCTAAGGTCAGTTCGAATTAGCCGGTCCACCTAGTGGCATGTTTTAAAGGAAATCAAAACACTGATTACAAATCAAACTGTATAGGGAGAGAATTTGCAAAACTTCTCACAAATTATTTCATAAAGTTATATGAAGGTAAGAATGAAACCTGATTCAGTGACTTGGTGGAGCACTTACATTACCTGCTGTACCGTATTACATCCATAATCTGACCAAGCAGTGAAAATTAAAATCTTATTTTCTTATTATAAAAAATGGATTCATTATAATACAGATGCCTTAACATGCTATAATACGATACACTGTCTTGTGTCAGCACATTTGTGTGCACATAAGACCAGTGGAGGCCATTTTTTTGTGACGTGTGTCATTTCCTGTCTGTGCAGAGACCCTTACTGGTTTATTTTTACAGTTTCCTTTCTCCCCATTTTTCCACTCCACTTTTCCTGTCCAAGCCGAATAGGAAGGCAGTCAGGAGCAGAAACCGCTGAGTTTTAACACACACACACACACACACACACACACACACACACACAAGGCACACAATGGGGGCCTTATAACGCTGGACCCCAAATGTACCCCCTACACAAACATGAAACCAGCATTTGCCTGGCCCATTGTTTTTACACCTAATTTCCTGCTTTCCTTCATCTGTCTAAGATTGTCTACACAGTTTATAGTCTATCCATCAAACCCATCATGAACTGCTAGAGGCAGAGTTCTTACAATCGCAAATTATCGTAATGTAAACTGCACAAAAATCTTTAAAAAAGCATGTTTTTAGTTGATTTTAAAAAGATTAGCACATCCATATGCTTCAGTTCACACTGATGAAAAGTTAGGAAAATAATCACTCGAACATCCATTCGAATTCTCTTGTTATCACATATTTGTCCAGACATAATCTCTGTTTTTCCAAATTCCAGTTATGACAGCAAATAAATGAAGGTTAACGTTTTAATTAGACTTAAAAACAAACACTTATTGGTTGATGTGATGCATATGGTTTCGAAAGGCAATCTCCAAGGCTCTACATTCAGTTCAGCTCGCTTTTCCAGAGAACTGCTTGTATATCTGAAAGTAATTCATGGTTTTGCTTTACAGAGATAGAATTCATATTCTGAGAGGTTAAATTAAACACATGGAGCATTCAGTCATACAGACGCTTCCTCACCATGCCTGTTCATATATACAGAAAAGCGCTATACTAAATGAGAGCAGTGAGAAAGTGAGAGTATTCTTTCCATCTATTATAATTATACCTTGTCTGCGCTCATTTGATGGTAGTAGCTTCGTTTAATGCCAAGAAAAACTCCCTGACTCATAGCTTGGACTCTGTCTCTTAGCATGCTCCAAAACTGGAGTAACTGTGGTGACAGAATACAATCAAATAATTAGGAATGTAAGACTTTATTTATAGAACACATTCCAAAACATAAGGTCACACGAACATATTGTGTTTCATGATTGAAATCATTGTTAACTGACATGAAATGTTATTACAATCCACATTTTTTGGCCAAATGGAGGAAATATATAACCCTCATGAACTCCCGCTCCTAGATGCAGATAAAATGCCTTCTTAACTTTAGCAGGTAAAATCAATCCAAAAATAAGCAATTCCACCAAATGGGTACCATTTGTATCCCCAGGACATTACATGTGTAGATAATTCATGACATTAACTGTAACAAATATTTGATTATTAAGCAATGTGTCCTGTACAGTGATGCAATTGCTAATTTAAGGCATATCATTTCAAAATTACTACAAACTACACAGAATATTACAAATTTGGTTAGCTGTCCCTGGTCTCTAATATTACATTTGGAATATAATGCTTAAAATCCTTTAAAAAATGCATTGTTCTGTCACTCCATAATAGAAAAGAATACAATGCCTTTATTGTCTTTATACACATGTACAATCAGATTAAAAGCCACTTCCCTCGCCGTGCAAAACGTACAGAAAAAATATAGCACTATATATAAAAAAGGTGCAAAATGTTGCCATCAGTTCCTTAAATATGTTTTTTATGAGAAGTCCAATTTATTAAAGACTTTAAAATACGCATTGACATCATGTCTCCAGGTTTTCATTCAGTCTTGTTATTCTAACATATTCCCACTTCTGAAAATTATGGAACATACCACATGTCACATTTTTATTACATTTATGCCTTTTGACAGATGCCCTTATCCAAAGCGCCTTACAACTGGTACAGTCTTACAATCCAAGCAATTGTAGGTTAAGGGTCTTGCTCAAGGACCCAACAGTGGCAATTTGGAGAGGTGGAATTTGAACCCCAACCTTCTGGATGAAATACAAGTTGCCTGAGATTGACCAAAGACTCATTATAAATGGTTTGATATTTGTGTTCTTATATTCAGTGTTAAACAACTATAGACCATGAAGTTTACTTTTTAAGAGTTCTAAAAAGCAAAAGATGGAACCCATTCAGAAGAATGACTTGTAATATCTTTAAATAACTTTAAATCACAAACTATATACAGGCCCTTAGCCTGACATTGTGTAGGTCCTCCCTGATGTTACATTGTCAGTTATTCACTTTGCCCAACAGGGGTTTGAATGTTATGGTGTATATCCTTCCAGTCTTTGGCAGATGATTATTTTCTTTCAGGAACAGTAAAACAGTTATTTTGCATAAACTTCCAGTCTTAGGAAATTAGGAAGATCATTTCCTAAGGCAAAATAAAGTCAAATTATCCAATCACAGAGCCAAATATGCAGCCCTGTGGAACTCGCAAAAGGTCATTTACAGTTTTGTCATTTCTATTCTGTCAATCTTTAGTTAATAATGTAATAATTACAGTGGAATCATCTGCTATAAGAACACAATTGTTTGTAAATTGAACATTTAAACAGACAATATAACAAAGCTTTAAATAACTCACTACCAAAGGACAATCTATATATCCTTCCCTCGCAGAAAAAGTAAAGCTGTCCAAACACAGGCCCATGTTACCACAGGATGGAGTTATGCTTCTGTTTCTGCATATTCTTTCATTATTTACAGATTATTTCCTCTCAGAAAAAAAACAAACGAACCAAATATAGTGCTTTGTGGAACTATTTCTGATATATATACAGTTGTTACATCTAATATATATCATAATAACAACACAGAACCATGCCAAGCCATTTTACTCTTTGCTTTAAGTCTGTTTTGCTCTTGGCTATGCATATGTGTATGTGTGTGTGTGTGTGTGTGTGTGTGTGCGTGTGTGTGTGTGTGTGTGTGTGTGTGTGTGTGGTTTTTAATATAATTACCTCCATTTTCGCTACCCTACTTTTCCCTATTGCCTCATTCCCTGCACCACTACAAACCAGTTCCCATACTTAACCTCAGCCTTTGGCTGGTCTAAAGCTCACTGTTCGGTGTTCATCGAGATTTGGAAAAAGCACCTAATGAGCAAGATATAAGTGGGTGGCAACATAAAAAGCTATAAAATTAAGATCTATTTTAAGACCGTCCATAAACAGACTCCTCTGAGACGTTCAGTTCTGTATACGAGTTAAACAGACTGTAAGATACAGATCTAAAGAGCCTCTGTGGGCCAATACTAGCACGAAAAGCACATCTAATACATATAAAATATAACTGAAAAATGAATAAGTATTTGCCCCTTGGGTGGACTAGAGTGAACGTTGCATGCTGAGACAATAGGGGAACAAAGGAAAATCCTAAGAAATGGCCTAGGGGGGGGAGAAAATTTGGAATAAATTGGTCGTCAGCTCAAGCTGAAGGATGTGGTGAGAACTAAGAAAGTTTCCTCTCTCCTCTGTTTCCTGCTGTTTTTACTGTGTGCACGACCGGCAACTTTATCTCTGACCCTGTCCTGCCTGTCGCTTTCCAAACTACCCAAAAGACGAGATCGTACTGAGCCTGCAACACAAACACACCCCCTTCCATAACACACCAAGCCCTTGGCTTGAGTTTATCTCACAGTCACATCTGGAGTCTATCAAGTCTAGATAAACCCCCCTGTATAAGACACACACACACACACACACAATCTACTGCATATTTAAACATCATATGGCCATTTCGTAGCTAAAGATCAGCTATGAACAAACTTCCATTAAGCTTGTTATTGCTACAATTAGCTAATACTTACCTGACCCCCAGCACACACACACACACACACACACTGACAACTTTGTCTTGCTATTATTGTAAAGACTTTCCAATGACGTGCATGACAATGAAGGACCACTGCATCTAATTAATTCTTCCCCTACACTTACACCTTACCACCTGACCTAAAGCAAGTCTTTTGGTTCTACTGGTTTTTCCTATAAAAGTTTTTTTTATCATATACAATTTTTGCAAACAAAAAGAAGTGAGGGCTGCAAAACAGCCAGACTGGAATTCATGCGACTTTTACGTCATTTTGACATTAACCGTAAATATTCATGGAGAAGAACGGAAAATAAGAGCAGTTTTTTATTGGTGGGGCAGTGAAGTAACAGACCTCATAAATAGTTCAGGTGATATGTCTGTGCAAACAAAATTAGAAGGCATATTTTGCAACCTCTCTCTGTTTGAGGAAATTTCCAAAGAAATGGTGATCACAGTCAGAGGAAGGTTAAAGAAATCAAGGATGCAAACCAAAGAAAAACTGGCTGTTACTGTTGCCTTCATTTGATTGATTGTTTACCTCTGAATGAGCAGGTAACATGATGCATTGCTCGTTTGCTTGTGTCTGTCAGTTTCAGGGGTGACGTTAAAAAGATCATCTGAAAAATCCAATTTGGTGACAAAATCAGATTTGGGTGACTTGCTTGCTGTACAAACATAGCCTTTGACTTTTTTTAAAATAAAGAGTTAGTTTCTGTTAAGAAAAGTACAAAGTACAGTAAAAATGTTAGATGTTTATATCCTTCTGGGGACATATATAACTGACTGACCTGACCCACACACAGATTTCTCATTCTCACCAAGGTCAGATGCTTACCTACATTGGAAACAATGTTAAACTCAAGCCAAGACATACACAAGTCTGTTTTGTATTAAAATGAACTTACTGTGTCAGTCTCTTACTGTGATTCAGTTCCCTAGAACGAGTCCAATACTGATGATACAGAGACCCTAATTTTGGTCAAAATACCTTGTGTGTGTGTGTGTGTGTATGTGTGTGTATGTGTGTATGTGTGTGTGTGTGTATACACGATTCACAAGAAACTCCAAGAAAGCTTCCACAGGCCACAGGCGTCTCTTTTTCCACCATCCTAATAAGATTTAAACCTCCACTTAACTCTCACTACATAAACACAAGCTAAGACTTTCTCGTTATAATCACACACACACACACACACACACACACACACACAAGCGGAATGAACTCAGATTCTTTCCATTGGTTTCACATACTCAACAAATATACACAACTGTGTATGGTCCTCCACCTTGGTCTGCATAAGGGGTGGTGCCTGTGACAGAAAGTTCCAAGGCTTTCAAGTTATGCAGTTTTGTACCTTTTTCCTGCCCAGTTCCCCAGTCTTTCTCCTACTACATACATGACCCCTTCATCAAGACAGGAGGGCTGTAGGCCAGCTCTGGGCAACACATGACCTTTTTACCAGACTTTGGCCTCAAGAATGAATCGGCACATTTACATTTATGTCATTTTATGACAACTTGTAACTCATTTTCACAATCCAAGCAATTGTGCGTTAGGGGCCTTGCTCAAGAACCCAACAGTGGCATCTTGGCAGAGGTGGGAATTGAACCGTGGACCTTCTGGGTCTCTCTTTCCATTCCCAAACATAGCCGAATAGCTGAATGCATGGACTGCTATACCACCAAATACAGGTGTGCAGTTTAGCACTTTGTGTATGTCACAAGACAATGCTGGTTTAACACCAGATTATTAGGGACCCCCAAAGCGGAAGGGCTTTCCTTGTAGCGTGAGCAACGGGAAACTAAAAATGGTGTCTACAACAATGTGATGCTAATTATATTCAGTAATAGGAAATCATCCAACAAACTAAAGCTGAGACTAAATCATATTTACAATCATATTTTATCTTCAATTTGCATTTCCTTTTCCTTTCTGCAGTATGGACATACTACAGTATATTTCATGCCTGGGCTGTAATATATGCAATGTAATTCCACAGCTTTGCTACCCTCTCAGGTCTGATGCAGCAGTGCACTGCTGGTTTGAAAAGTGTGCTTAGGCATCTTCAGTGGAGAAATCAAACACAGCAGCATGCATACACAATACCACCTAGTGTATACTTAATGCACCCTCTGACATTAGATCTCAACCCTACTCAACCAAGCAACTTTAAAAGGCCATCCACCTCCATTCACACTTCCTTACTAGCCAATTAATACAAAAGCGAAGGTATGTTCAAAATTTGTTTGGTGCCTTTTCCTACAGAATCACTCCCGCACATTCAGGGGGTTTAAACATTCTGCCAAAATTTTCACAATCTCGTTTGGAAGGACAAACCTTCACAGCATGTGTGTGTTGGGTCAAGAGGTCATAATCACCGCGTTTCCAAGCTAGGTGAATAGATGAGCTTGGGTTTAGTGTGGGAGGAAACCAGGTCAAACGCACACACACAATCTCTCTCTAATTATTCTCATTACCTCAGCTCAAATCAGTGTTAGACAGTCCGCTGTGATCTGTCCACAATCTCAATAGAGTCCTTGCTCATTAACTGTGGCTTGTCTTATTATGAAATGTGGCTCTGTCTTTGTTTAAGTCGCTGTAAAGGTGAATGCACTACAGAGGCAAACGTTTATGGTCAAGTCACACAAACATCTCAAAACCCATGAATGTTTGTGTTCAATGTGGTCCCCTTTGCAGATTTAACTCCCCAATGTCGTCTCTGAACGTTTTCTGTAACATGAGTGCAAAGATTTGCTTCCATTCAGCCACAAGTGAGGCACCAATATTGAGCGATAAAGCCTGCTCCCATTCAGGGTTATGTAAGATAGTGGATGGAGTTGGGTGCAGAGCTCAGAGGTCTTCCACACCAAACAAAGCAAAGCATTTCTTTACTGACTCCGCGCCATCATCCTGAAACATGAATTAACCAACAGTTACAGTTACAGTTCTCTAGAAACTCACTGACTGCTGGAGCAATCTTTCAATTCGCAATATTTCAATGGTGTTCAGCCAATCCATCTCAACCAGGCTCAGATCATTATCCCACCTTCACTTAACTTTTTGGAGGTACTGTAAAAGACTGAATTCAGATCAACCACAAGATTGTAAAATAACTATTCTCTCCAGAGGATATCTTTTTAATTAAACTCAGCTTTGCACCACTCTAGCCAGTACTCAACATTACATATAGTCATCTTCATGTATTCGGTTGGCTTAGCTTTTTTCTTAGTGTGCCATTATTTTTTCATCACATACACATGCATTACGAATGATTGTATCTGTGTGTGCACACAATCAGTGCCTTATGCTGACTCGAGCGACATGTTTCTTGACGACCTCAACACCTGCAACCAGTAGCGCATTATAAGCTGCCATAATAATTTCATGAAACTGCATGCAGTTGAACACAAGTGTTTCCCATTTACATTGTTATTGCTGCAGATTGCACACATGAGCGACTCCACACACACACACCACAATGCCCCGTCTCATGAGAGCTGAAACTAAATTCACATTTCATTTGAGAATGCAGCTAATATACTCACACACCATATGGATCTGTAGCAGTTGTACTGCTAGGAATACTTTTAGGAAAATTACTACAAAATGGTAGTAAAATGATGACGTGTTAGTAGAAATGTAAAAATAGCTACAGATTTTTACATAAAAATGTATTTACTCATCACCCAAACAACATTTAGAGCAACTTGCTTGTAATCCTATTCCATTTAGTCCTACTTTATTAACAGTAATGCTTCCTCCAGCCATTTTCCAGCTGGCACTACAACTAACGCTTCCCCGGCATCCATCAAACCGAAATTCCTCCATTATATTATGCAGTAAGATACATTTCTGTACAAAAGTCTTAATTAGATCAGTTGTTTTGCAATGGCACAATGAGCATATACAGTCGATTCTGGTTAATCGGACCACATCGGGACGCGGTCATTTTGGTCCTGATAACCAGCTGGTCCGATTAAACGAACATGCCCTTTGTTACAAGATTGGACGTGCTATGTAACATATGAAATGTTTATTAAACCTTTATTGTGCGATTTACACGTATAGCGAACATACAAACAAGAAATACTGTTGCTTACGAACTTTGTTCATTGAAAAATAAAATTGCAAACAACTTTTTCGAAACGATTTACAACACAATGTATAGGTACTCAGCAAGCGAAGCATAATACTGTAAAAAACAAGTACTTTAGGATTTGGTTCGAATAAAGGGCTGGTCCTATTAACCGCTGGTCCAATTAACCGGAATCGACTGTATAGCAAATTGTTGACTGACCCAAGAATTCGTCTTGAATTCATCTCTCCATAATATTCCTTTTTTACTTATTTTCATTTTGGCCTTTGTGAGCTTTAACATACCTGTTTACCCTGTTACCCTCCTGAAAACCCTCCCGGTGTCTTGCCTGTTACCCTTCCCAAATCTCCATTCCAGGTCAAGCTTATTCAGTCTGTGGATTTGTCCAGATAAAGTTGTCACATGCTGCTGTTGTAATTGTAATGGCAGGTCACACTTAATATTAAGTAGCCTATAGAAGCTGTTTTTTATTACAGAAAAAAATGTATTATGTATTTTGCTCTAATCTAATGGTGCCCTAAAACTTTGGCACCGTCCTATATATAACACTTCTTCTGACTATATGCTCGGCATCATGGTGATCGTGGGATTCTAAGTTATAAGTTCGTATATTATGCTTAACATCAGTTTAAAATAAAATAATATACAACATACATATCTACTACTCACAAACTTTAGAAAAATTTTAAAGTCTTGACTTGCTTGACATTTAGAGTTCAGACTCAGTTAAGTTCAAAGCCCATGCACATATCCATTATACTTATATAAGTTCGTATAATGTATGCTGTGCTGTGTCCACACAATGAAATTTAAAGCCTAAGCCCATGCATCAGTACAAGCCTATAAGGCTGTAAAATAAACACAGCAGAGTGGCTGCTGCAGGCCGGGTGGTTTGGCCAGTCATGAAGGAGCACTTTTCTTTCACAGGCCTGGCTTTAATGAAGTCAACCAGAGTAGCGAAGAGGGTTTGGCCAGACTACTTGCCTCCTCCGCCCTCCTGCCATGTCAGTGTGTGCGGGCTGGTTTTCTCCCACACTGCTATATAGATACTATGGGTTTGCATTAAGATCTTATTGAAGCATTTAACTGATTAGAGAATTCACTGCTGTAATGTTGGATAAGATATGGGTCTATTATCAGATTTGTATTAGAAGCATCAGTAAAATTTGAAAGTACAGTCAATTCCGGTTAATAGGACCACCGGTTAATGAGACCAGCCACTTATTCGGACCAAATCCTAAAGTACCGAAACAAATCCTATAATATAAGTGTAATGTTATTCGCTTATTTGGACCAAAATTCCACTTAATTGGACCAAAGAACATGTAAAGTATGTAATATCAGTGAAGAAACTCTTCGTCTCTGGCATTATTACCCGAAAACTCCTGAGTTTCATCCCGGCCCTCTACTGCCACCTACAGGTCTTTGCCTAACATTTCCATTTACTACAAAAAAAGCCACAACTCGCCACTTAGCCACAGCAAAAGGGCGTCAGATCACACTGGATAAGTTATTCAAACGTTGACTGGAATTTAGTAAGAACTTGCTTTTTACAGTATTATGCTTCGCATGCTGAGTACCTATACATTG
>JAVSBV010072250.1:0-10232 GCA_033117975.1 Parotocinclus spilosoma
TGGACGCTCAGCTTCTGCATGATGATTGGATGATCTGTCTGAGGCTGAATCCCTTTTTGATTGACAGCGAAATTAGCAAATCAGCGATCTTTTGGTGTAAACATCCGTGGGAGCATTTAATTTTTATTTTTTAAATTTTCATTCTGTTCTAAGTTAAGAGGACACTAGCCAAGTCCCTGGAGAAGACGCCTTGTTGGTACGACAGGGTCACAGATCATTTTCTTAATGAACGGAGGGTAGAATTTACGTATAAATAAACCGACACATTTTATGATGTAAGCCGAAATTGAGCTCCCCTTCCCTGAAAGACCAGCATCCTCCACTGCTTGTAACATAGGGCCAGCCGGTTATTAGGACCAAAACAATCGTGTCCCGATGTGGTCCGATTAACCGGAATCGACTGTATACACTGCTCACAAAAATTAGGGGATATTTTTATATTTTTGTGAGCAGTATATATTTAATAATAAATATATACATAATATATTTATATTTATCTTTTTTAAATGTGTTGTGTTCAGTCCTCATAAGTTTTGATCAAAACCGGGTGAAACCGGTTAATTTTGTTTTTGGAATTCCAGTCTATTTTTTCATTACACTGAAATGCAGTTCTAGTTTACTGTTTGTCCTAAAAAAAGCAAAATCGCTGCATCCCAGTGTGCTACTGATTGGGTGCGTCACTAATTTTGTGGTGTGCGCCACACTGCTTGTTAGAAAATTCTGATAATGTGTAAGAAAAATGTACAGCATCTCAACTGATGTCAACATACAACTGCGTAATTGTATACATTGTATACATATACAGTGTTTCTGATAACCATAGTATACTGCTCACAAAAATGGAAAGGATATTTTAAAATTAACATCCCCTAATATCCCCCTCTTTTGAGAAGTGTAATTAGGTGTAAACAGAAAATGATCAAAATGGCAACATCCAAAGATATACAGTACTATATGAGCAGTATCTGCATTAGTGTGGATTAGTTTGCATTCAGTTAACTACCACCCAAATGATTGATGATGCTTCTAAATAAACTAAAAAAGTTTTTTTTTGCTTAAAAGTGATTTATATGTAATTTAAAATAAACCGCATGTAGGATGTGAAATGGATTTTGTAGCTCTGTATGTACTCAATGGAACATTTTTCAAATATAATGTATTTGTTTTTTATGTTGTTGACTTTAATGTCTTTTTCTATTTTAAAATACTTTATAACCTTTAAATAAATTGCTGAAAACATACTGAAAAGTCTTCCTCCAAAGATAAACCATAATCTGCATTGTAGCTTTACACATGAACAATCACCTTAAACAAACCTGGCATGTAGCTAGATCATGTAAAATCCAATCCTACTTGCTGCTGTATTCCACAAGCAGAATGTATGCTAATTAGAGTAAAGAGATGGTGGTTATCAGACTCACAGTAACAGTTAGATCATGCAGTTGCACAGAGTCTGAGGAGCTTGTCTGAAGTGCTGGACAAGTGGTCCCAATTAGATATCTCATTAATATGCACTGACTTTTTCTTTTCTTTCAGTGTGTGCTGTGCCTTTAGCCATACGAAGCATGTCTCTTAGAGTGGGAGAAGGGACTGTGCCAAGACGTCAGTGGAGAGGAATCATAGCATGGCGATGCACCTGTTAAGAGCCCTTTAATTGATTTAGCTGAGCTTTACCTCTGTTATTAGCCTGGTTACTATATCAAAATCTGTCTGTTAGGAAGGTTAGGAATTTTTCTCTCCCTGGTATCATGTGATTGGTTAGTGTTACAAGCTCTTAGGTGTGAACAGGGAGCAGGTCTGTTAAATTTGGTGTTGTCACTCTCACGCACTCTCATACTGGTCACAGGAAGTTGAACATAGCACCTCCTGTCAAAGAACTCTCTGAGGAAAAAAAAATTGTTGCTTGACATAAAGATGGTCTAGGCTATAAGAAGATTGCCAAAAGTGAGCTGCACAAAGTGGCCAAGATCATACAGTGGTTTAACAGGACAGGTTGCTGTCGGGAGTGAGGTCGTCCCTGGGAGTCCATCTGTAGGAGCCCAATGCTTCTTATGGGACAAACAGGTGGAGCCAGAAAGCAGGATTAGTGTAAGGGAAAAAGCAGAAGACACAAAACGGCTTGAGAGCAAAGAGTCCTAAAATGACTTTGGAGCTGAGGCTCTGAAAACGGATAGGGAGCCCAGAGTCTGAAAAAATACCAAACTAAACATTGCCTGAACCAAAAATAATAAAAGAAAATTAAAACAGAATGGCATATGAGGTCAACGAGAAAACAACAAAGAATACTCCCAACATAACTGGCAAACGCGTCAAACGAACGTGAAATGAAACAATAAGTCGGGAAACACTAACATGACAACAGCCTGTCAGACCATACACCGCACACTGTATCAATTTTGTCAGCATGGCTGCCGTCCCAGAAGGAAGCCTCTTTTAAAGATGATGCACAAGAAAGCCCAAAAACAATTTGCTGAAGACAAGTAGGTTAAGGACATTGACTACTGGAACCATATCCTGTGGTCTGATGAGATAAATATAAATTGTGACGAGTACATAGACAAGCGTGCCTTGCCTACAGTCAAGCATGTTGTTGGGAATGTCATGGTTTGGGGCATGAGTGCTGCCGGCTGTGACATCCTGAAGCACAGCATGTTCACCTCCATTCAGAAACTGGACCGCAGGGCAGTATTCCAAAATAACGGCCAAAAACACACCTCCAAGATGACCATTGCCTTGCTAAAGAACCTGAATGTAAAGGCCAAGCATATCTCCAGACCTAAACCCTACTGGGCATCTGTGGGGCATTCTCAAATGGAAAGTTTGAAAATGGATGCTGCGCATGCAGTGAATGTTATGTAGGTTAGAAACAGAGCCTTATCACAAATATCACTAAGCAGTAAGTTGGAACTGGTCTTTCACAAAAAAAAAATGTGAAACACACCGTACAAATTAAAAAATGTCTATGAATCCAAGACCACATCCAATTTGCCTCACCCTCTGCAGTTCTGGCTATACTGGAGGCCTGGCTGGAGGCAAGCAGAAACATTAACATGCCAAACACTAAAATATTAAATGTACATTCCAATACAGTAAACTGATCACATTTAATTACATGGTATTCTATTGTCATCTCACATTTTATGATCATGGAAGGTCTTTAAAGAAGGAGCTTCAAAAGCAGACTTTAAGAAGCAGCTGGCAGATCACAGTATGCCTGTGTGCTTGTCAATCTTTTCATTTAAAATTTATGTTGGCCTACTTTTCACTCCTTTTTGTGACAAGACCAACAGTGATCTTACTCTGCTCAAAACCCATCATAGTAGACAATAATCCTATTGTTTAACAAAAGATCATTTAATGGTCCTTACCTCAGTTTACATAGGTTTTTACTTATAGATCAGTAATTGTTGCTTATTAGCCTTGTGATGTTAATATGCAATGATGCATCAATATACTCCCTTAGTGTTCTGTAATTTGCTAAACTGATGCAACTCTGATATTGCATTTGATCTACCTGCAGTGCATGTGTTGTATGATTTCTGTCTTTCCTATGCGACAACCTAGTGTATCATTTACAAGTGTTTGGGTTCAGTGGATGTAAGAGAGTGCACTATAAAGAGCGTATTTTGTATTTAAAAACAGACCTTGTGGTCATGTCCACTCAGTTTCTAGCATCACTTACTAGAATGTACTAAATGGAAAAAAGGACTAGCTAAACCTTTTCCAGGTATCAGTGAACAGCACATGTTCCCTGAAACTGAAAATATCAGATGCCATTTTTTGCTCATCACCTTTTCACTTAACATAGTTAATTTATTGCTTCAGATTGCAAGAAAACAGGTGACTCAAACCAAACACCTCAAGCCATAACCATGAATCAGACATACACTTACATATCATTACAATCAGCAATTTGTTTTATGGCTTTTTAATGCCTTTGCACTGAGGCCCAAATAGTCATGACATGTGTTTCCTTGTAAGGTTATAATATATAATCTCCAGTTAACCTTTAAAGACTGGCGGATTTATCTATAATGAGGGAGCCATGCAAAAGTTGTTTACACTAAGATTTGCATAGATACTTCACATTGTTTAAGAAGAATAAGAAGCAGTCATATACTATTTTATCTGTCACATGCAGTATTTTTCACCATGGCTTTAATTGTTTGTGGAGGAAAAAGCATTCACATGCTAAAATCAGCTTCTGATGATATAAGCTTTGCACTATTTTTATACTTTTGTCTGATCCCTGGTCGTTTTGTGGGCTTTCTGAGAAAGAGGAAATTGTGAACGAGATCAAATAGGCCCCATGGCAACCCGGACATTGTGTGAGCATTGTTAAATTAGCATATTCAAATCGACATGTTCAAATTATGATTACCAGGGCATAAATGCTACTGTAGGAGCCGGATAAAAAGGAGACATGGATCAGGATACAACTTCTTTGCTTTTATTCCTTTCAGCAAACAAAACATCAGCACTCAACTTTCTGAGCGGGAAAACTGATAACTGTTCCCGCTAAACTCTTGAACCCTCCTGCTTTGCTGTACCCTGTTCTCCAATCAGAGCCCAGGGCATTCTGGAGTGAAAATCCAAATATGTGTCCACCACACTACAATAATAATAATAATAATAATAATAATAATAATAATAATAATAATAATAATAATAATTAATAATAATAATAAATTCATTTCATTTATAAGTGCCTTTCAGGACACTTAATGATACAACAAATCAAAGAAGAATGCATAATAGTTACAGAAAATTATATATGAGTGCATTATACATGTGACAGGATAGAACATAATGTATAACAATAACACAAACAATGATGCACCCCAGGAAAAAATGTACTGTGAATTTTGACAGTGGAACCATTAACTGGCCAAAATACCATCAAAAGTTTATAGTAGAACTGTGAACTTTATGGTCAAACTGTGAAAGTTCACAATAAATTGTCAAGCAGTGTTTACAGTTTTACTATGAAATTTCACAGTACATTTTTTCCTGAGACATCCTATGAGAACAAGAATTAAACAAAATACAATGATAAAAACTACAATCTCAAAAATGCAAGTTTTAAAAGATACGTCTGTAAATTTCTCCTAAAAGTAAATAATAACAACTTTGGATCATCAGCAGTGTGTGATGGGCATGTGATGGGCATGTGATGGGCATCTTGACAGCAAAGCATGTAGGTAATCAAGCACAAAACCTTGGAAAAATTCAAGATTCAAGTATCTTGTTATAGCATATGCCAGTGCAGGTTCAGTTAGAGTTTAATTGCAATAATCCAGTTTTAAAGTGTTGGAGGCGTGGAAAAGGTTTTACCTACAGATTGAGTCGAGAGAAGTCCGGCTTTGTTTTTTGAGGTGAAAGAAGGCAGTTTTACTGTTAATGTGTGTTTCATAAAGTAACAACAATATACAATCAAATAATAATACCTATATTCCAAAATAACAGTATTTTGCTGTATATTGAACTGGAATCATCAATGAAATTTTGACTGATCCTGACATATTCAGTCATCTGTATTGCAGACAACATTACAACAGTACATACCCTAATTTTGTAAGCAGTATGGTTAAAAAAGAATGACGACACAGTGGCTCAGTGGGTCCTTTCTGTGTGGAGTCTGCATGTCATTCCCATGTCTGCGTTGGTTTATGACTGGTCTATGCTAACTTGTGTATAGATATAACCTTATATGTGTCACTGAAATGGCCATTGATGGTCATAGCACCATTAAATTAATAAAATTCTATTAAAAACCATATATGTTCTGATTTTAGTCATCCTTTTTTCACCTCACTTTAGCAATAGGCTAGTTATATTTATAAAGTTATATTTTAGCATTTGCAGGTTCCATTAGCTAATACAAATCTTTGTCAATTATAGTGTAAATGTATGAGTGTAAATCCATTTAAATAATAAAATATAAACCAAATTACTAAGAAAATACATAAACATGGTGCGTGGCATCCAAACCCATGTGATGCAATGGCAAAACAGTTTTAAAAAGTCAGAAAATCTAAATTTGTGGTTTGAAAGGCAAATAACATATGTATGTTTATTTAGCATGTGAAGCTAAATAAAAAGCTCACCCAGCCAGAAAAGGACAATCCAGAAAAACATGTCTCTCTATATATATATATATCTGTTGAGAAGACATGTAACTGGTGGCCATTTGGGTATTTTCTTCTTTGTATTATTTTATGTTAGTGTTTTATGTCAATAGAACTAATTAACATGCATAGCCATTTATTGCTTGTGTTGTAACTGTACATTTTTTTGTTCTCTCCCATTTATGTGAATTCAACTGCCACTATATTTACATGTAATGCAGAAGTAGATTATGTGTATATCTACAGTCCTACTACATGTACAAGCAAAGCTCCAGTACGTGCTTGAGTGTCTCCTTTTAGCACTGTGCTGCTCGTGTGTGCAATTGAACAGGGTTATAAGTGTAGTGGTCCTCAGTGATTAACAAACCAAATGCCTCGCTCATCTCTAACTGGAGAAGGCCAGCATGTCCTTCGCCCGCCCGCGCCTTGGCCACAAAGCATGAGTTAAACCTCCACCCTGGTGACGGTCCCTGTCAGCTGTTTCATAGCAACAGCCTATTTTAGCTTCCCCATTATCCCACCATTGTGATGCTAATAAACAAGCTGAACAAGTCCTCCTGTTCTTTTCTGAGGATCATATAAAGTAAAATTAGTCAGTGATACAAATAAGTTTTCCTAAAACAATCCAAATTCGGAGCAGATCGCAGATCGCAAGTGGTTAATTATTAAAATTTAAATGCACGTGTTGACTCTTGAATTGAGACTGAAAAACCAGAAAAGGGTTGCTGTGCACTGCGGTCTGCATTAAGGCTTTTCATGCAATATTGTTGACGACATACAATCCATTACCTTTCTTCCTGTTTATGTTAGAAAAAAAACAAATATGGGGATGTGTGTGCCTACTGAAAGCAGTACACAGAGAAACACATAACACTTACACAGAGATCTGGGGAAATGGATTAAAATGGAGTAGATAGAATGCAAGTCACAAATGTTTGAAAAAGTGTGCTTTTATCGTGCTGATAAAAAAAGATCCCAGTAAATGATTTCATATTTTAAATGTATCTCTGTTTACTTATAGCTGGTTCACCCCTATCCTTTATCCAGAAGAGATGGGAAACTTTAACATACTATGTAATGAGTATTGTTCTTAACCATTATATCTCTGAATTGGCTCTAGAATAATAGACCATGTACAATGTGTAAGTGCAAAGATGCTTTAGTATTGTAATGCAAGCTGAAGTAAAATAAATAAATAAAACCACACAACCAAGGTCACCGTCCTCCTGCCTAGAGGTGTCAGACAAATTGGAGAGCCTTTTTCTACCTTTGCGCCTCAAAGAATTAGCCTGTTTTTGGACATTGCCATTGTACCAAATGATGAATCACTTGTTGACGACACCTGTTTGAAATCACATCATTTATTTAGTCATTACTGGCTGTAAATTGCTCGTGTCTTTTTTTAAATGTGCTGCAGGTCTAAAATGTAGGACTAGATGTTTGAAGGCCTGAAATGAATAGAATTAGCTTGACCAGACAAAACAGGAAAAATCTTGGGGTCATACTGCTTGCAATTAAGTAAGAGTCAAAGTACACTGCTCAGACAAATTGGGGGAAATTTCATTTTAAAGTATCCTTTAATTTTTTGTGAGCAGTATACATGTAAGGAACACTGCATTTTTTATTTACATTTTTAAAATTTGGGGTTGAAATATGATGCTGATTATGATGTGTTGTTTATTATTATTATTATTATTATTATTATTATTATTCTTTATTTAGCAATACATTTTATTTATGAGCTGAACTAACTAATAGATAATACATTTTTAACAGTTACATATAGTTAACAATATATATACATATACCTCCAAATGGGGGTGGCATCCAGGAGGCATTTAGGCAGCTTGTACCTGTGATCTCATTTTTACACAAAACTCATGACCATAGTTGAGGGTGAGGGCATAGACCGATTGGTAAATCTAGAGCTTGTCTTTATGGGTGAACCCCCATCACCACAATGGTCGCATACAATTACCATTTTACGGTTGATGCTACACCCAACTGGCTGTTGATCTCACAATCACACATGAACTAGACGTCAAGATTCCTTCACTTAACGTAGGCTTTCACCCACTACCCATAGTCGTCTTTTTCCAGGAGTTAACCATGACCTCAGACTTGGAGGAGGTCATCTGGATTCTGACAGATTTACACTCTGTGGCAAGTGAAGTCTGGAGGCAAATCGTGCAAAAAGCAGAGAAGCCACCTCCAGTGTCCCTGGCAAATCCGTTTTGTCCCCAGTATACGACTCCAATGCTCAAGTTCTTCAATGCGTAAAATGTGTCATGTTGAGAATGATAACTGATCAATCTACACTACAGAAAGTTTTAATATTGTTATTTGAAAGAATTACTTCTCAAAAGGTGACAGATCAAGCCATGGAATATATAATCACTCAATCTTACTGGCATAGAATAATGAGCTGCCATCCATGATGAAATATATAGATGTGACACAAGCAGAATTCCAAGTATCTGATGTTGGGAATGGAGATGATAAGATGAAATATTAAACAAAGTATTCATTAAAAACCTACCAGTAAAAATTGATTAAAACATCTACAGCTCCTGCATGTCAAGATACTCCAGAGATGAACTATTAACAGCTTTAAGTGTCACAATCAGGTCTTTGAAGCTGATCCAGATTAAATAGCTGATGTAAGCTCTATAAAACCTACGTAATATTCTCAGACTCCTACTGCCATGAAAGGATACAAGCTGCTGTATTTTAAATAGCTGAAGGTTGTATATAAGCGGCACCACACCAGACAGCAACATATCACAATAGCCCGATACACTGTGTGAATGCACTACAAAGGCAAAAGAGTTAGCAAGTAAGTGATATCATCTTAAATATATGCTGTTACGAGATGTGGTGTTTTTTTTGTATCCCACGACGTATAATAAGAATGGAGAAATAATATAGAACAACTGAAAATGTCAGTAAGGCTCCTAACACAAAAAACCCCAAAAGGATAAAGGGGGGCGCCGGTGTTGCATCCCAAGTGGGAGCAACGCACGAACTGGTCATGAGAGGGCGCCAAAGCGGCAATCGGGGCAGGCGTACAGAGAGCACGGTTTGGGGACGTCTCCCAAATGGCGAGGCACGAAGGTAATCCAAATGCCAGGGAGCGAGCGTAAGCTCGAGTGTGCATGCAATCAAGGAAAGCACGTCTTATAGACTGCGTGCTGCCGGATGGCCACTCTGCCGGGGCGTGTCTCATTACGACAAAGGCTGCCGGCTAGAGTGAGACTCAAGAGAGAACAAAGGGCGCCGGAGCGCCGGGAAGCAATGCCGGGGTGCGTATACTTCAAATGCACTACCGGGCCGTGTCTCATTTAGAGAGAGCAGCCAACTAGACTTAAGATCAAAAGATTACAGAGGACGCAGAAGCACCAGAGGGCGAGCCTGAGCTCGAACACGCACGTAGTGCAGGGGGAAAAGAAATCGTGGAAGTGGCCGAAGGGCCAAAAGGCGAGCATATAAGCTCGGGGGGCGCTTGTAGTGCGAGTGTGAATACCACACAAAAGGCACCAAAGCACCAGAACACGAGAATTAACTCAGGTGCGCAAGGAGCGCGAATGCGAATAGATAGCGAGAGGCGCCGAAGCGCCAGAGGGCAAGTGTGAGCTTGAAAGTGAAGAAGCCAGACTGGGGCGCATCCTATTCAGAACGAACACCCGGCTGTGGTGAGGCTAGGTAGGTGCCGATGACGGAAGAGCGCAAGCTCAAAGCTCACAAGTACGGGACTGGAAAACCCTCAAAGTGCCCCTACCAAACTAAATTTACCTCGGGGGTTACCCGCCCATACCAGTCCTTCGGCACTAGAAGCGCCCGGAACTTTACCACTATCTCTCGGGAACGTGGACAGGCGAACCGAACGGAGATGTAATACCGATGGAATGATGATGACCTGGCACCGAACAGCGTTAAAACCACCCCTTTATAGGACGTGAAGCAGCTGTTTGGGATCAGGACATAATTACGATAAATGGATATAAGCCGCCTCACCAATAGCTCTGTAATGGCGACTGGCGAGGACGGCCGAACGCTCCGGGGGAAGGTAGGAACCCTAACACATCCTGCTTGTCTCAGTCCAAT
>JAVSBV010072261.1:0-10232 GCA_033117975.1 Parotocinclus spilosoma
TATATATACACACGCACATAAAAGTCAATTCCAATTTAGAGTAATCAATTAAATTAACAAGCATGTCTTTGGACTGTGGGAGGAAGCCGGAGAACCCAAAGTAAACTCGCACAAACTCCGGGAGGACCTGCAGACTCCACACAAAAAGGACCCAAGTCACTCCACCCTGGGATTGAACCCTTGCTTGCCCCACAGAACCATCGCCTGTGTATACTAACCTCAGATAATTAAATAAATAAAACTCCAACCTGTGTATTCACCATTGCAGGCGCTATAAGTGTGTGTTCTGTTTAAGATGTGTAAAGGAGTGAGGCAATAATGGCTGACCTTTTGAATAATGACATACAGAAATACGAGGAACCCATAAGTAAAGGTCCTGCTTTACCCTCCTAAAGTCACATATTTATCAGATTTACCTTTTAGAACAGCCTGTTTTTGCTCATCCGTTTATTCATTATTATATCAAATTTCAGTGGCGCTTGTGTGCTGGGGCATAACAGGGCATAAGGCAGGACCGGTTCACATGCTCCCAGAGGCACACACTTACTCACATTGGCACACATTATAGACACCACTTGACCTATCACAAGTCTTTGGATTGTGGTAGGAAATAGGAGTACCACAGTCTTAATGGATTGCTTTCCATTAGAGCAATAGAACAGCTTCGTCTTGACTGGGGTATCACCCTGATTAAGTGATTAATAGGGAGAAAGCAGTTAAGACTGATTAATTGCATTCAGAACACGAATAGGCAATATGACAATATTTAATTGTATCGTGTTCTATTTTATTGTGAAAGACAATATGCTTCTCTGAGCATATTCAGGATATAGTCAGTGCTTAATGAACACTGATAAACTGCATGTATTATTATAAAGCGTGCAATCAGACCTGTTTAAGTGGATGAAGTGCAGCATATTGAGCATTTTGAATAAAAATATCTTAACTAACTAGGAGAATATTTGAATAGTGTTTTTTAAGAATCTGTCACTGCTGATGAATCCTGCCTGCAATCACATGCATCATTATAAATGATGAAAATGAAAATGTCTTTAAATATTATGCAGTAATCTGTTTACCATATCACCCATCATTAATTCTGGGTTCCCCACATATCTGAAAAATACTTGCAGCCAACGAAACGGTCCAGAATTATTTGCCGGCACATAAGTGGTCTACTACATGAGACAAACAGCATTTACAAGGGTTAAATCAAGCAATCCTAACTTCAAGATAGACAATTCACATATCTATTTAGTTCAAGTTAATTCAGGTAATTTATCAACCTTAGCTGAAAGTGCATACTGTTTGTAAGAGGTGCACTTCTGTAGAACTATAGCTTTTTGTCCTAAATGTTCGATGTTCAATATGGTTCCAATATAGTCCCACACCTAAATTATTTTTATTTTAATGCAATAGGTAATAAAAAAATGTTATTGCAGAACAATACCTTTTACTGGTGGCTCAATTGCCACAGAATGTATCAACTGAATAGACAGTTTAAGTGTTTGTAAGTTCCAGTAGCCATGAATATGATCATAACTATAGTTTCATTTTTTCCTTTAACTGCAATAGCTTTATTGGCTGTTGGAAAGACTTTGGAAAAGCATTGTTTTTCCACACCCTGAAGGCTTTGTTTATTATTGAATGATCTCACATTAGCAGCAATGACAACTCATGATAGGATCAAGCCTGTAAGGATACTAGTTAAACTGGGTCAATTTAAAGTGACCATTAACCTAATGCATGCATTTGTAATGTGATAGGAAAGCAGTGGGGAGAAAACCCACTCAGACACAGGCAGGATATGTTTTATCCCGCAGGATAAATTGCTTCTGTTCATCTTAGTTGCTCAGTATTGCATCAAATGGCTCCATAAGAGCAATGCTCTGTTCTGCAGTCTTTCAATCCAATGACTCCTGATGTTCCTGTGATGTAATTGTAAATTGTAATACATACATCTAGAAGAAAGAAGTTGTTACTTCTTACACAGTACACAGTGTGTGTGTGTGTGTGTGTGTGTGTGTGTGTGTGTGTGTGTGTGTGTGTGGACAGGCAGCAGATAATTATTTAATATCATGTCAGTGTCAGTGGCTATATAATTTAGAGAAACCATTTAACCCAGCACATTTCTTTGTAATGAATGAAGAAATTAAAGTACCCAGTAGGAACCTCAGCAGACATGGAAAGAACCTGTCAACTTCAGACAGGGTAGATATCGAACAGTCAGGACCAGGATCGAACTGGGGATCTTTAGATTTAAGCGCCTAAAATATGGAACTGGTTACATGTAAAGGTTTGAGAGCATATGATATGTTAGATTTGTTAGCCTGGACATTGCAGGCTTTAGTAGAGGACCTGGAATGTTATACATTTTTCAGTTTAAGCATCATGGATGGGGCCATTCTGTCAGCTAGGATTTTTTTAATCAGAAGTTTTCTTAAAAAAGGGATATCATATGCATGATACATATATGTAATGATACATAACTTTATATTGCATTTAAAGCAATATAGTATTATATATCACAGTACAGTAATGTTGTAAGAAATGCATCTGTAAATTATCAGTACCATTTTTTAAGTAAATTCTACATCCTCATTTTCTTCATTGTAAGATCAGATTTTGTCACACCTAACAACATCAACACAATGGCATCCATAAACTGTGAAAGCTGTTGCAACAAAATTACTTTTTGCTAATTGCTTCCAAATGCATTTTTTGTTCCATCCCCATATGTGCGAGCTGAAACAGATAAAGCAGCTGCATATCAGAACATCTACTATGAGCTAAATAACAGGTTTGATTCCTGCACACAAGAGCTGTGTGAAGTTGGCATTTTTCCTGGGTACTCCATTTTCCTCTCACAAAAGACAAGCATCAACAGCTTTCTTTGACTTTTCATTTGCTTTTCTGATTACCTAATTTATTGAAATCAAATCATTATTTTTTAATAATGTCATATTCATTCTGAAATATCCCCCAGTTTTTTGAGCAGGGTATTTGTCATTTAAACTGAATATAATTACATATGAAACTTAAACATCGACACTTTAATGTATATATGTTATTAAAATTGGATGTTATGCAGTTTCCTGAGATTGAATTGGCAAAAGGACAGAGGTTATATTATTTGGTTTTTCTGCTGTAGGTGACAGATATGCGCATGGAAGCTTCATCTATAAAACATGTTTAGAACCTTGGAGTCATAATTGACCCAGAACTTGATACACAAATCTGTTTAAATGATTTATAAAATGTAAAAACATTCCTGGAGTTTTTTGATTTAGAAAATGCCATTCATGTGTTTTTGACATCAAGGTTGGAATATTGTAATGCACTATATTATGGTACCACTGATTCAACTCTTGATTGTCAACAGTTTGTTTAGAATGCTCCGGCATGAATGGTAACTGACACTGAAAATGGCAGCATGCTACTTCTATCTTAGCATCATTGTGCTGGGTTCCTATACACTACAGAGTCCAATTCAAACTCACATTAATGGGTTTTAAAGCTTTGAATGGACTTGAGGTCAGTGTCTAGGCTGCTCTTGAAGTTACCAAGTTTAAAGAGATTGGGCATTTGTAAGTACTCTACCACAGAACGTTCTCCTGGTTGACATTGCGGTATCAGTATACTAATATTTAGTATACATAATATATAGCAAAACTACACGTAAGCCGTCCGAATTCACTATAGGCTCTCCAGTCCCCTTTAATATGGCATCCACTTTTATTAAACCAAAATAGAAAATGACTAGTCATGTTTTTGTTACACATGTTTAATACATGTAGACCACCATGTGGTAAGAATTACATACCAGTGAATAAAATCAAATCAGTTTCACAAGAAATGTGTGGTGATGCTCACCAGCAGTGGAATGGTACGAATAGGCACATATTTTCAAAATGTTTTCCAATGCAAGAAAAACCTTGAACGACTACCAGAGAATAAATCTGAATGGGAGATGAGACTGTCGGTCAGTAGTATATGTGATAATCAATTCATGGTGGACTGTTTGACATGAAACAGCATGGAACTGGTGAACCGTGTCCGAGCTGCCAAAGAGCAGAAGACAGAGTTTAGTCATTCAGTACCTTTTAATTCTGATGTCTAGCGAGGCAGATATGGTATGTTGTTGTTTAAGTAGTGTTTTATGTTGTCAAAGTCTAGTTAGATATCTGATATGTTTGGTGGATATAGATATCTAAATTATTATTTTTATCCTGAAAATTATTAAACAATAGGCTAGGGAAAATCAATAACATAATTAACCTAATCATAAAATCTATAATCAGAGGTTTGGGGGGGAGGGTGAAAACCGGTTAAGGAGAGGTCATAGAACAATAGATTCTAGACAACTTTAGTGAAGGTAGAGACATTTTATTTAGTCGAAAATAACATTTGGAATGTATTCTAAAGCACATCGCATACCGGCACTGGCGCTGTAATGCAGTTCACAAGTTTAACATAACCGGAAAAGAGTCAGTTAAATGAGACCAGTGATCACTGGACTTCCCCATGGTGGTAAAAGAGGTTAGTTGTGCTTGAGTTCATCATGGGATTTGATGTGTGGCATAGCTTGCAAACTACACGTTTCTGATTTGTGTCATTTGTTAATTAATTGATTGATTGTGTATATGTTAATTAAACAGCCATCGACGGTGTCAAATAAAGCTACAGTAATTGTTAAATTCTTGATGTTGCTTAACAATTGAAATGCGTAGCTTCAATATTTTATTCTGCTTACCTGTAATTATTTCCAGAGAGGGAGATCTTCATTCAAGACAGGTGTCTTTGTTTAGGGAGACATCTTCCGCCCAGTCGCCCAATGCTAAAACTGGAAGTGAGGTCAGAGTAAGTTCTGTTTGGTTCCATACAAGCCTCTCTTGTCGCAAGAGGCACAGGGAACCATGGTTCAGTCTGGTTGGGGATGAAAATGTATTGTATTCATATTTGCATTGTGAATATTGTATATGGTATATTTATTTTCTCTCTCTCTCTCTCTCTCTATATATATATATATATATATATATATATATATATATATTTGAATTTGTATTAAGACAATCCAATGAACATCTCTTGGACTTACAACTGGAATATACCCTTATGGTCTTGTTTTTTGGTTACTTCTGGACCATCACGGATAGAAGCAGCCTCTCTTTTAAGTTCTAAGAGCTCCTAGTTTTATGCTGGTCTGTGGTGTTCAAAATTGCTTCATTCATAGACAATTTTTCTATCGTCAGGCGATATATTTTGTCAGGACATTAATTTTCTTTCACCTAATTCACACGGGGTCGTGGGCCAGCGGGTGCCCATCTGGCAATTCTGGGTACAAAAGCAGAAACAACCCTAGAAGGGGCGCCAAACCATTGTAGGACGCACACACACACACACACACACACACACACACACACACACACAGTCACACACTAAGGGCAACTTTAGAGACGCCAATTAACCTAACATGTATGTCTTTGGGAGCAAACTAGAGTACCCGACCGCTCCACCCTGGGATTGAACCTTCTTTCTGTGAGACAGAGGTGCCACCCACCGAGGCACCATGCTGCCATTTTGCCATAACACACAGCATTAAATTGTACCATCATACAGAGCAGCCATTTTCTACTTTCTCTGTTTATACAAGCACTAAAGGTTACAATATAAAATAGTCCACAGAAATACTCCATCCAGAAGGTAATTTACCTCTGTTATTTCCACGATCGCCATTTGTTGTAGTGGTTCAGTGGTTCGAGGTTAGGTTATCCTTTCTAAAATGTTTTTTTATGCCTTAAACATTTAAAAGGCAGCACAGTGGCCTGGTGGGTAGCACCGCTGCCATGCAGCAAGAAGGTTTTTGGTTCAATTCCAGGGTGGAGCGGCCTGTGTGGAGTCTACATGTCCTCTCTGTGTCTGCGTCGGTTTACTCTGGGTAGTCCGGTTTTCTCCCACAGTCCAAAGACATGCATGTTAGGTTAATCGATGTCTCTAACATGGCCATTAGTGTGTAACTGCGTTCATGGGCTGTTCCTGCGCTTGCGCCCAGAGTTGCCGGGTGGACACTAGCTGGCCCGTGGCTCCATGTGGATTAAGCAGAAGATAATAGAGGGATGGATTAAACTTTTAATTCTGTCTTTGTTCTGTGGAAATCACAGGATCCGCTTTGATGAAAAAACTTACCGTAATTAGGATGCAGAAGCTTTTCGATGCATTATGACTGTATGTGTTTGAAACTACTTTAGCTGAAAAAAGAAGAAGAGAGAAAAAACCTTTAATGTGTGAACATTCATGATTCTTTGCAGTCTCAAAGGGTGAGTGCTTGATGTTGCGCAAAGCGTAGTTTAAATGCACTTTCAGACTTGCACCCAGCCAGCTAATAACAACTTTGTTGGATATTGTGCTAGTGTGTGCTACCGTTTGCATCATCCTTGGGGAATAACACGTCTTTAGGAAATTCGTCTCATATCTGTGCTTCTAATAATTAAATCTAACCAGAGTTTTTATGATGCACAACATCTCTCAAGACCAGAAATTCCACTGGGAAATTAGCTTTGTTTACCAAAATAAGCTGCAAGGGAAATTTCTAAAAGTAACGCCACTTATCAGTTATTACATCGCTAAGCTTTTATATGTAGTACCCTTCAATGAAAAATTCGAAAGCAAATATAAAGAAAAAAATGGCATTATATTAAAATTGTGTCACAATTCTACAGTTTAGCATGTATAGAGTATTAAATAATCCAAAGTAATTTAAAACCTTCTAAACTCTATTTTTATGCAAATACTGTTGTGCAGTGCTAACTGTCTCTTGCAATGACTGCATTTTTTCTGCAACTAAAATGTCTGATGTCCAACTTTTTCTTTTGTGCGAAATGACAGAATGTGTATGTTTTTTAAAAGTACAAACAGTGGATAAAACCCAAAAAGAAAACGCTTACTTTGTTGGAATGAAAGCACTGCTGATAAGCACTTGGGCTCCCTTGTGTGTGAATATGCATGGGCGGATGAGAAAAAATAGTTACACAGAAAGCAGGTGTGGGGAGATACTGGAAGAGGGCAATGCAACATTAAGGCTCGTCAGTCCGACATATCAAAGGCAAAGACAATCTAAATATGGATTTTTTTTACATAGCACGATAAAAAGTGCTATAAAGTGCCTATTCTGAAATAACTGTAACAGGAGAAAACATTTGATTGCTCCCTGGACATAGCTAATGGCTCTCCAGCCTGCTGTTCTATTCAGATGTTTTTCTTGCATTATGGGCGTATTTTTTTCCAAGTTTATTATGAAAGGTCTGCACAAACCAGGTTCATTAGAGCAGTTCAACACTGAATGCTAAACTCAAACGCTGCAAAAAACAATGCAACACATTAGAGGACGTCACTCACTTTATGCCAGCGCATGAAATCTTACACATTTCAAACGAGCATTATCTGCCTCTTTCAGTGTATCATAGGAATGAGATGCTTTGAGGCTGCAGGAATTGGAGTTATATTATGCACTCAGGTACACTATACAAGTCACAATGAATAATGGGCAGCCTAGAGATAAAATGAGTCAGCACTAGTTCAGTTGTCATGGCTTTAGCACATTTTGATCAGTACAGTCTTATACAAATTGTTATCTGATTTTGGTTAAGGCAAAAAAAACCTTGTAAACACAAGACAAACAGCTTTCTGCATATTTAAAATGTGACATGTGTTTCTGTTGATTTGATTAAATTAGACACTGAAAAAATAATAATTTAGCATGTACAAAAGTTAAACCACTAGGAGGCCTTAGAACATAATTTCAGAACCTAATACAACATCCATCCAATTCACATATGTTTACTTAGGCTTAAGATAAATTCTAATAGGAAATAAAATTATTTCTTTTAACCTTGGACAATGCAGCAACAAAGACATTTTTAAGCAAATATGAAGTTATTCAGTGTACAATAGGGAGGAAGTATTGATCACAATTATTGATGTGATGATTACATGTGGGAGGAAACTAGAGAACCCGGAGTAAACCGACGCAGACATGCAGACTGCTACACCCAAGGATTGAACCCGGGACCTTCTTGCTGTGAGGCAGCAGTGCTACCATCAGCCATCTTGCTGCCCATGACTAGAACAGAGGTTTCTACCTGTACACTCTGTAAAACAATTAAAATGTTTGTTTTAATCATCACTTTTGTAAAGTGACTGAGAAAGGTGCTATACAAATGAAACTTATTTTTTTTTTTATTTCTAACTTCTATCGGATATGTAAATATTTCTGGTTTGCCGTTTCCACGGTCTAAGAGGGCATTAAGAATAAAGTTATGGAGAACTGTTTTGGATAAAGAGCCACAAAACTAAGAAAGCTTTTCGATAGACTGGCTGGTAAGTTGATCAGATATGCAACGTAAAACCCATATGTCGCTGTCGAGAGACAACAGGAAAGTTTGGGCTGTTACAGGATTAGTGGTGCACCTGTTTGCTGTGCAGTGCTTGCACAAACAACATCTGCATAAAAGATTAATCAGATTAAAAATCTCACCAAATATTTCATCATCTGATGTATGCAGGACAACAATTGCATTAGCTGGATTTATTTGTCCTACTATATGCAAGCTTAAGAACTGCAGCTGGTTTGAACGTTATGGTAGACCAATATTAAATAGTGCCTACAGATTAAACTGAGCACCATTACGTGTGTAAGGTAATACAATTCTTCAATACAGTATGAATAAATAGATGGAGGAGATTTTTATGAAGTTGAAAATGAAGTTTTGTCGCATTTTTTGGTCAAACATCAGGTTTTGGCCGAGATATAAATATTTAAATGTTTATAATATGTAATTTATTATATATTATTTAATTTGAACTGGTAGTGCTTGAATGCATTACGTTATCTCTCATTATTAGTTCACACCTTTATGCTAGTGCTACAAATGTTGCATAAATAATTGCAGCGAAACCACTACTGTTTATTTTTAGAGATGCCTAAGTTTTTTTTGTTTAAAAATTCACAATGAGCCTTTTATTTGTTTTGGTGGCTTTGTGTTATCTACCATGAATATTATGACTTTAAGAAACATTTTATTTTATGTTTTATCGAATTAAGTTATTGGATTTGTTTTTATCCTTACAAAAATGCATCACTGTACTTGTACACTGTACACTATTTAATCTCTCCATCTGTTGAAATGATCGTGTTGCTAAGTTTACATTTAGTCATTTGTCCTTACAGAGTTGTATTGTATTCTATGTTTTTGACATAACTGGTTAAATGTTTAAATGTAATATATTGGGTAGGATTTCAGAGCGCTGCAAGAAAGCCTTGCCGGTTGCTTTGTGTCAATATAATTAGGAAGTGACAGGGGAATACTTCATTGAGAGATAGAGAGAGGTACTCAGAATTCCTAGATATAGATCAGCGGAGCATGACAGGGCACTATGTCTCAGAGAAGTCCTTCTTTTGCAACAGACAAACTTTATAATCCTATTGTTCAGTTCAGAACAATCTGAAGGATGGACTTTTAAGTGAGAAATTAGATCATTTTGATAAGTGCACTACTATTTATTTGTCAAAGCAGGCATTTTTCAGTATGTGTAAGAGTAATTCTCAGACACTGAGATGATTCCAGTGTTAGTTTGTTGCTAAGCACTTGGTTTGAAATTGTTATTTAATGCTCCATTTGGCCTTTTGTGATGTTTGAGTAAAAGAGTGGTTTATTTTGTTATTGCTGTTCTTTGTGTTTTGCGCGTATAAACCTAGCCATCACCCTAATAGTTCCATTTCCCCACTGCCGTGTCCTGAGGTTAACTGTATCAAACAATGAGAATTGGTCTTTGTTAGGGCTACTTTTTAAATGTTTTGACACAGGTTGCAACCACTGCTGTGTTTCTATTAGAAAATACACACTATCACACTTTTTTACTTTTTCAGCTTTTTGCTTTCCTTTGACACTGCAGACACATCCTCCTGTGACCGTGTGCTGCCATTTCTTTAGAAAAGTCAGAGTGGTTGTGGTATGTGTCTTTTGTTTGCACAGACACATCAACCAGAATATTTCTGAAATTACATAAAACATATGAATACCAATTTGGATGATACGTATCAGATTCCAGTATTTCAGTACCACATGTGAAAGTGGTCCAAATCGTAACTGAAAATGTCAGCATGTCAGCATGTCTTCTTCATCTGACTGCATGTGACTACATCTACTTTATGTCACATTATGTTATATATATTA